>WNYA01001298.1:20279-79933 GCA_019512145.1 Engystomops pustulosus | reverse complement strand
ACGAGGTTCTGCAGCAGCTGAGGTATGTATTTTGGGGCTCTGCAGCATCTGAGGTGTGTATTATGTGGTTCTGCAGCAGCTAAGGAGTTTATTATGTGGTTCTGCAGCAGCTGAGGTTTCTGCATCCTGCACTATGCGATCCTGGCAGACATTAGAGCACCTCCTCCTCCTCACTTACCCGACTGCTGCAGGAGGATGGGGACAGCTGCATCACTTGTGGCTACCTCTTCTATCCTGCACCCCCGCCCCCCATTGTGCTTTCCCCTGGTGGTAGAAAGGTCCATGAGATAACTACATGTCCTATAAGTTATACCTAGAGTTCCCCCATAACATTGAAAGGTTGATCTCCACTGTGCCCCTAAAACACTACCAGCCAGAGCTTTCAAAAAATTTTTTTAAAAAATTCATGAATTCATTTTTTTTTCTGTTCACATTTTTGTTGTGGCTTTCGCTTCTGGGGTGATTATCAGTCATTTGTATCGCATGTGGGTGACACTTATAGAGAGGTTGTAGCTGATGGTCCATGGCAGCCTGTGCCGGCTCCTCCAGCAGACATGGGGGGTCATTTACTAAGGGCCCGATTCGCGGTTTCCCGACGTGTTACCCGAATATTTCCGATTTGCGACGATTTTCCCTGAATTGCCCTGGGATTTTGGCGCACACGATCGGATTTTGGCGCATCGGCGCCGGCATGCACACAACGGAAATCGGGGGCGTGGCCGAACGAAAACCCGACGAATTCGGAAAAACCACCGCATTTAAAAAAAAAATGTGTTGCGAAAATTGCACTTACCTTCACTAGGAATAGGCTGGTGAATTTCAGGGCATTCCAGCGGACTTCAGTGCAGCAGCGTCACCTGGTGGACGTCGGAGGAACTGCCTTAATAAATCCCGGCCGGACCCGAATCCACCGCACAGAACGCGCCGCTGGATCGCGAATGGACCGGGTAAGTAAATCTGCCCCATGGTGTCTGTCCGGTGGCCATTTCTATGCTCTCCCCCTACATCCTTTTCATTTCAAGGGCCAGTCCACAACCTCAACCCCTGGTTATATCCTTCAGAAAGGGGCCTGAGCATCTTAATACTGTTTTTGCTGACTTTCCCGTGCTCTTGGCATCAGGACCGCCACTAGGAAGTTTGGGGGCCCCTGATTTGCAAATTTTGTGGGCCCCGCACAGAATGATCAGCCCCCAGGTGTACACAGTAGGGCAGATTTACTTACCCGGTCCAGTCGCGATCCAGCGGCGCGTTCTCCGACAAGGATTCGGGTCTGCCGGGATTCACTAAGGTTGTGCGTCCCATATCCAGCAGGTGTCGCTGCTGCGCCGAGGTCCCCTGGAGTTCACCTTCTTCTTCCCGGTGCATGTAAGTGCTGATCTTGCACTTTTTTAAATTCTGCGTTTTTTCTGAATCCGTAGGGTTGTCCGATGGCCACGCCCCCCGATTTCTGTCACGTGAAAGCCTGTGCCGTTGCGCCAAAATCCGATCACGTGTGCCAAAATCCCGGGGCAATTCAGCGCACATCGGAAATCGTCGGGAAACCCAAAAGTGCACAATTTTGGACCCTTGGTAAATGAGCCCCAGTTCTGGGACTTAGGGCCCCTTCTCCTCCTTGGGGTCCACTGAACAGAGTCACACTACACCCCCCTGATGGCGGCCCTGCCTGGCATCTCTACTTGTCCTTTATCTCCTGGGAGGACTCGCATCTGGCTATGAATCTTTACTGTCTGACTCTTGACTCAGCCCTGACCTCGTCTTGTTCTACATGACTCTTTTCCTGATCTCTTGAGATTTATAGAGATGTTTTACTCATCCATCACCTTTACTGGGACCACATCAAGAAGTAGCATCCTGGTGGTCTCCCCTGAAAAGCAGGAAGGTCACTTAGAAACTGACCCTAGGAGTCACCCAAAGCTGTTACACTGTGCAGGAGAACTTCCCCTCCCACTGTGTGAGATTACATCAGGCAGAGAGGGGATGGAAAGTGCTGAGGAAGCAGAGGAGCAGACAGTGTAACAGCCTGTAGAGCTACAGCATGGAGGAACTCTGGTAACACCCCCAGAGCCCTTCTGGCTCATTAGCGTAATTACAAAAGTTGATTCTAGAAGGAAGGAGGCCATGGATAACAGATATAAGCAGATACCACAGTCCCGGTGCCTGGATCTATGAGGAATGTCCCTGGTTTATCAGGATGGATTGTGATGCGAGATTTCCTTTAACACCTGAATGCTCCATGACATACATGTACGTTATGGAGCCAATGCCAATTCACCTGGGGCTGAACGGGCGTCAGGAAACACTGGGTGTCAGGCTCACATACAGCTCTATAGACCATAAAAACAAAACAAAGCAGTACAAAAATTAAAAAATTTCCCAAAATCAGGTTTTCTTCTATAAAATTAGTAAAACGTTTTGCTGTAATCGTACTGAACCATAGAATAAAGATAACATTTTACTAAGGATTTATGGTGAAAAAAACCTTTCAAAAATCAAATACAGATTGATGTTTTTTACTATCGCCTCTCACTAAATGTACATTAATAAGGCATAGCCACCCGAATATAGTACAACCGATCCCCTACTTAAGGACACCCGACTTACAGACGACCCCTAGTTAAAGACGGACCCCTCTGCAAAAAGTAAGCCCTCACAGCCTAACGCAGGACGCTCCTTCCCTCCTGTGCCTCGCTGTGCGCCCATACAACAAGGAACTGCCAAGGAACAGATAAATTCTGAAATCTCCTTGAAAATGCAGAACATCGCAGTACGATTTGTAGCCGCGTGACATCAAAATAAAATATACAGACATTTTTACAAATGATGAGAAGATAAAGCCGACGTCTGGGAAATGTTAGTCAGTAACTAATTATATCTGTCTGGATAGGAAATCTTTAAGAACTTGGAAAATGGCCATTTTTTTTTCAAAAATGTTGCCAAAATTTAGAAATAAATGCAAAACATATTAACCAAAATTTAGCACTAACATGAAATAAGTGTCACAAATAAACAATATCAAAATAAATTAGGTAAGTTAAAGTGTTATCACCATATAAAGCGACGAAGGTCACATTACCAAATATGGGATTGAGCCTTAAAGGGGTCGTCCAATTTCTGCAAATAATTGCTATGGTTTGTGTAAGGAAAAGTTCTAGAAGTTTCCAGTATACTTTCTGTATCAGTTCCTCACGGTTTTCTAGATCTCTGCTTGCTGTCCTGCAATAGAAAGCTTCTATTGCTTTCTATTGATTTTTATTGTGGATAAAAATCTGTCTATAGTCACACAGGTGTGCATCTCGTCAGTATCATAGATAGTAATCAGAGCTGTGTGATATAACGAGCCGTGCACCTGTGTGATATAACGAGCCGCGCACCTGTGTGATATAACGAGCCGCGCACCCGTGTGATATAACGAGCCGCGCACTTGTGTGATATAACGAGCCGCGCACCCGTGTGATATAACGAGCCGCGCACTTGTGTCATATAATTATCCGTGCACCTGTGTGATATAATGAGCCGTGCACCTGTGTGATATAATGAGCCGTGCACCTGTGTGATATAACGAGCCGTGCACCTGTGTGATATAATGAGCCGCGCACCTGTGTGATATAACGAGCCACACACCTGTGTGATATAACGAGCCACACACCTGTGTGATATAACGAGCCATGCACCTGTGTGATATAACGAGCCACAACCTGTGTGATATAACGAAGCGGTGCCACACCTGTGTGATATAACGAGCCACACACCTGTGTGATAATAACGAGCCCCACACCTGTGTTGATATAACGAGCCTGCACTGTGTGATATAACGAGCCGTGCACCTGTGTGATATAACGAGCCGTGCACCTGTGTATATAACGAGCCACAAACATGTGTGAATAAAGAGCGACTGCACCTGTGATATAACAGGCCAAGCCACCGTGTGAATAAACGAGCCGTGCACCTGTGTGATATAACGAGCCTGACACCCTGTGTGATATAACGAGCCGTGCACCTGTGGGATATAACGAGCCTATAGCCCATGTGTGATATAACGAGCCGTGCACCTAACATCGCTGTGGATATAAACGAGCCGTGCACCTGTGTGATATAACGAGCCGTGCACATGTGTTGAGTAAACGAGCCGTGCACCTGTGTGATATATAACGAGCCGTGCACCTGTGTGATATAACGATCCGTGCACCTGTGTGATATAACGAGCCGTGCACCTGTGTGATATATAACGAGCCGTGCACCTTCACACAGGTCGCGGGCTCTATCACCAGGTGGCGTCCGCTCGTTATATCACACGGGTGCGCGGCTCATTATATCACACAGGTGCACCGATCGTTATATCGCACAGGTGCGCGGCTCGTTATATCACACAGGTGCATGGCTCGTTATATCACACAGGTGCGCGTGATCTCGTTAACTCACACAGTGTGTGCTCGTTATATCACACAGAGGGTGCGTGGCTCATTATATCACACGGGTGCGTGGCTCGTTATATCACACGGGTGCGTGGCTCGTTTATCACACGGGGGCGGCTCGTTATATCACACAGTGCACGGCTCGTTTATATCGCACAGGTGCACGGCTCGTTATATCACACAGGTGCACGGCTCGTTATATCACACAGGTGCACGGCTCGTTATATCACACAGGTGCACGGCTCGTTATATCAACACAGTGCAGGCTCTTATATCACACAGGTGCACGGCTCGTTATATCACACAGGTGCACGGCTCGTTATATCACACAGGGCATGCTCGTATATCCACAGGTGCACGGCTCGTTATATATCACCAGGTGCACGGCTCGTTATATCGCACAGGTGCACGGCTCGTTTATATCACAGGTGCATCTCGTTATACACAGGTGCGTGGCTCTTTATCCACAGTGGGCTCGTTATATCACACAGGTGCTGGGCTCGTTATATCACACAGGTGCAGGCTCGTTATATCACACAGGTGCAGGGGCTGTTATATCAACACAGGTGTGGGTCTCGTTATATCACACAGGTGTGTGGCTCGTTATATCACACAGGTGTGGCACACAGGGCTTCGTTATATCACACAGGTTGTGGCTCGTTATATCACACAGGTGCACCGCTCGTTATATCAACACAGGTGCACGGCTCGTTATCACACAGGTGTGTCTCGTATATCACACGGGCACGGCTCGTTATATCACACAGGTGCACCCTCGTTATACAACAGGTGCCGTCGTATATCACACAGGTGTGTGGCTCTTATATCACACAGTTGTGGCTCGTTATATCACACAGGTGCGCGGCTCATTATATCACACAGGTGCACGGCTCTTTAGTAATCACACGTGCACGGCTCATTAATACACAGGTGACGGCTCATTATATCACAAGTGCACGGATAATTATAGACACAAGTGCGCGGCTCGTTAATCACAGGTGTGCGCGGCTCGTTATATGACACAAGTGCGCGGCTCTTATATCCCGTTTGCGCGGCTCGTTATATCACACAGGTGCGCGGCTACGTTATAGTCACACAGGTGCACGGCTTTATATCACACAGCTCTGATACTATCTATGATACTGACGAGATGCACACCTGTGTACTATAGACAGATTTTGATCCACAATAAAAATCAATAGAAAGCAATAGAAGCTTTCGATTGCAGGACAGCAAGCAGAGATCTAGAAACCGTGAGGCAGATACAGAAAGTATACTGGAAACTTCTAAACTTTTCCTTACACAAACCATAGCAATTATTGCAGAAATTGGACGACCCCTTTAAGGCTCAATCCCATATTGGTAATGGACCTTCGTCGCTTATATGGTGAACACTTAACGTACCTAATTTATTTGATATTGTTTATTTGTGACACTTATTTCATGTTTGCTAAATTTTGGTTAATATGTTTTGCATTTATTTCTAAATTTTGGCAACATTTTTGAAAAAAAATGGCCATTTTCCAAGTTCTTAAAGATTTCCTATCCAGACAGATATAATTAGTTACTGAAACATTTCCCAGACGTCGGCTTTATCTCTCATCATTGTAAAAATGTCTGTATTTTTATTTTGATGTCACGCGGCTACAATCGTACTGCGATGTTCTGCATTTTCAAGGAGATTCAGAATTTATCTGTTCCTTGGCGTTCCTTGTTGTATGGGCGCACAGCGAGGCACAGGAGGAAGGAGCGTCCGCTTAGGCTGTGAGGGCTTACTTTTTGCAGAGGGGTCCGTCTTTAACTAGGGGTCGTCTGTAAGTCGGTGTCCCTTAAGTAGGGGATCGGTTGTACTATATTCGGGTGGCTATGCCTTATAATGTAATTGTATGAGGAGGCGATAGTAAAAACATCAATCTGTATTGATTTTTGAAATCCAGGGACAATATATAACACTGGCTGCAGAGAGCACAGAGCACAGCAGTGTGAGGTCTGATTACACATCTCTTCAGGATAACACTGGCTGCAGAGAGCACAGCAGTGAGAGGACACACCCCCAGTGGACTTGGAGAAGCTACAATCCTGGAATATAGGGGCACAATTACGTGCGCTGCACTTTTGTTGGACTGTGAACGTTCTTGTAGCGTTAAACGTCTTGCGCAGGTATTTAGTAGGTGTCTGTGCTGGGATCGTGGCGTACGTGACCCTTTTTATGCCGCAGCTTTGCTGCCTCCACGCAACACAAATTAGGGGCCGTGCCGTCGTACGACTGATTAAAGGTGCACCACAAAAAGATGGTGTTTCAAAAATCAATACAGATTGATGTTTTTACTATCGCCTCCTCATACAATTACATTATAAGGCATAGCCACCCGAATATAGTACAACCGATCCCCTACTTAAGGGACACCGACTTACAGACGACCCCTAGTTAAAGACGGACCCCTCTGCAAAAAGTAAGCCCTCACAGCCTAAGCGGACGCTCCTTCCTCCTGTGCCTCGCTGTGCGCCCATACAACAAGGAACGCCAAGGAACAGATAAATTCTGAATCTCCTTGAAAATGCAGAACATCGCAGTACGATTGTAGCCCGCGTGACATCAAAATAAAAATACAGACATTTTTACAATGATGAGAGATAAAGCCGACGTCTGGGAAATGTTTCAGTAACTAATTATATCTGTCTGGATAGGAAATCTTTAAGAACTTGGAAAATGGCCATTTTTTTTCAAAAATGTTGCCAAAATTTAGAAATAAATGCAAAACATATTAACCAAAATTTAGCACTAACATGAAATAAGTGTCACAAATAAACAATATCAAATAAATTAGGTACAGTTAAGTGTTCACCATATAAGCGACGAAGGTCCATTACCAATATGGGATTGAGCCTTAAAGGGGTCGTCCAATTTCTGCAATAATTGCTATGGTTTGTGTAAGGAAAAGTTCTAGAAGTTTCCAGTATACTTTCTGTATCTGCCTCACGGTTTCTAGATCTCTGCTTGCTGTCCTGCAATCGAAAGCTTCTATTGCTTTCTATTGATTTTTATTGTGGATCAAAATCTGTCTATAGTACACAGGTGTGCATCTCGTCAGTATCATAGATAGTATCAGAGCTGTGTGATATAAAGCCGTGCACCTGTGTGACTATAACGTAGCCGCGCACCTGTGTGATATAACGAGCCGCGCAAACGGGATATAAGAGCCGCGCACTTGTGTCATATAACGAGCCGCGCACACCTGTGATTAACGAGCCGCGCACTTGTGTCTATAATTATCCGTGCACTTGTGATATAATGAGCCGTCACCTGTGTATTAATGAGCCGTGCACGTGTGATTACTAAAGAGCCGTGCACCTGTGTGATATAATGAGCCGCGCACCTGTGTGATATAACGAGCCACAACTGTGTGATATAAGAGCCACACACCTGTGTGATATACGACGGCACCTGTTGATAACGAGGGTGCACCTGTGTGATATAACGAGCCGTGCCCGTGTGATATACGAGACACACCTGTGTGATAACGAGCCGTGCACCTGTGTTGATATAACGAGCGGTGCACCTGTGTGATATAACGAGCCACAACCTGTGTGATATAACGAAGACCTGTGTGCCAACCTGTGTGATATAACGAGCCACACACCTGTGTGATATAACGAGACCCATCACCTGTGTTGATATAACAGCCCCTGACACCTGTGTGATATAACGAGCCTGCACCTGTGTGATATAACGAGCCCAGCACCTGTGTGATATAACGAGCCCACTGTGGATAAAGAGCCACGCACCTGTGTATAACGAGATGCACCTGTGATATAAACGAGCCGTGCACCTGTGCGATATAACGAGCCGTGCACCTGGTGATATATAACGAGCCGTGCACCTGTGGATATACGAGCATGCCCTGTGTGATATAACGAGCCGTGCACCTGTGTGATATAACGAGCCGTGCACCTGTGTGATATAAGAGCCTGCACGTGTGTTGATAAACGAGCCGTGCACCTGTGTGATATAACGAGCCGTGCACCTGTGTGATATAACGAGCCGTGCACCTGTGTGATATAACGAGCCGTGCACCTGTGCGATATAAACGAGCCGTGCACTGTGTGATATAACGAGCCGCCCCCGTGTGATAAACGAGCCACGCACCCGTGTGATATAACGAGCCACGCACCCGTGTGATATAATGAGCCACGCACCCTCTGTGTGATATAACGAGCACACACTGTGTGAGTTAACGAGACCACGCGCACCTGTGTGATATAACGAGCCATGCACCTGTGTGATATAACGAGCCGCGCACCTGTGCGATATAACGACCGGTGCACCTGTGTGATATAATGAGCCGCGCACCCGTGTGATATAACGACGACGCGCACCTTGATAAGCCGCACCTGTGTGATATAACGAGCCGCGCACCTGTGTGATTAAGAGCCCCGCACCTGTGTGATATAACGAGCCGCGCACCTGTGTGATATAACGAGCCATGCACACCTGTGTGATATAACGAGCCTGCACCGTGTGATATAACGAGCCACACACTGTTGATATAACGAGCCCGCCACCCGTGGATATAACGAGAAGTGCACCGTGTGATATAACGAGCATTGCACCTGTGTGATATAACGAGCCGCGCACCTGTGTATATACGAGCTGCGCACCTGGTGATATAATGAGCGCGCACCCGTGTGGATAACGAGCCGCGCACCCGTGTGATATAACGAGCCGTGCACCTGTGTGATATAACGAGCCTGCACCTGTGTGATATAACGAGCTACTCTAAGACTGTAATGTCACAAACGTTCCAGTAGTTTTTCAGGGGGACTTGCAGATAAGACGTAGTATGCACATTGGCCACTAGAGGGCCCCCCGACCAGCTCCCTATGTATGCCTATAGGAGGTGTATAATACGGGTTTGCTTTGGTGTTATTGGACTCAGAGATTAGGCGACATCCTCGGAACTTATCCATTCTTAAAGCAATTCACCAAGGACTTAAGGCCCAATATTTCAGGTTTTATCTCTTAGAATATTTGGGTAGTTTGGATGTAGGGGGCATTTACTTATTGGGAAGGTGAAAGGAGAGCGCAGAAAGACTCGTGCAATTATACGGCTCAGTCATGTAACGGAGCGGGTGTCCTGCAGGGTGCAGCGAGGTCGGAGAGGGATCATAGCTGCAGACGTGTGCGGCATAGGTCAGGTCACGGCTCTGCAAGTACTAAAAAGTGTAGCTAAAGGGGGTTTATAACAAACTACACACGTGTTAGGTATTGTCCCTTTCTGTATGTAGTTAGTAGCAGCAGGACTGTGGCATAAGCATTTTATTGCAGGATTGTACCTTCTCCAGTGCGCTGGAGGTGTGTCCTCACACAGCTGTGCCCTGTGCAGTCATGTCAGGTATTGCCCCTGGAGAGATGTGTAATGCAACCTTTGTTTATATAGTTAGTAGCAGCAGGACGGTGAAATAAGGAGTATATTGCAGGATTGTAGTTCTCAAGTGCACTGTGTGTGTCCTCACATGTGCTGCTTGTGGAACCAGTGTCAGTATTGTTTCCTGAGAGATGTGTAATCCAACCTTTGTTAGTAGCAGCAGGACTGTGACGTAGCTTTTATTATGCAGGATGTACCTTCTACAAATGCGCTGGAGGTGGTCCTCACACAGCTGTGCCTGTGCAGTCAGTGTGAGGTATTGCCCCTGGAGAGCTGTGTAATGCAACCTTTGTGTATATAGTTAGTAGCAGAGGAGTGTGAAAAAAGATTTATTGCGGGATTGTAGCTTCTCAAAGTGCACTGGTGGTGTGTCCTCACACTGCTGTGCTCTGTGGAACCAGTGTCAGGTATAATTCCTGGAGAGATGTGTAATCCAACCTTGTATATGTAGTTAGTAGCAGCAGTACTGTAAATATGGAATTTATATTGCAGGATTGCAGCTTCTCTAAGTGCACTGGAGGTGTGTCCCTCACACTGCTGTGCCCTGTGCAGCCAGTGCCAGGTATTATCTCTGGAGAGTTGTGTAATCAGACCTTTGTGTGTGTGCTCAATAGCACAGGACTGTGAAATATGGATTTATATTCCGTGATGGTAGCTTCTCCAAGTGGACTTCCTCCACACTGCTGTGCTCTCACACTCAGTAATAGTTGCAGCATGCTTCTGCTGCGATACTAAAAAAGTCATATAGGGTAGGGTCAAGTAGAAAGGTGGGACTGTTGAGCAGCTCATTGCAGAAGATACAGGCATAGCAGTGTGTATGGACCCCCAGAAAGAATTACCCCTCTAGAATATAAATCCATATTTCACAGTCCTGCTGCTAATAAACAACTTGCACAAAGGTCTGATTAACATCTCCAGTGACATTACCTAACACTGCCCAGAGAGCACAACAGTGTTAGGACCCATCCCCTGTGCAACTCGGATAAGATCCTGGAATATAAATCCATATTGCACAGTCCTGCTGCTACTGACATACACACACAAAGGTATGTTTACACATCTTTCAAGGGACATACCTGACACTGACGCTAGAGAGCACAGGGCACAGCAGTGTGGGACCCCCCCCCCCCTACCCACACAATGCACTTGGAGAAGCTACAAGCCGGAATGTAAATCTATATTTCACAGCCCAGCTGCTACTAACAACGTAGATCTGATTACCACATCTTCAGGGACAATACATAACACTGGCTGCAGAGAGCACAGAGCACAGCAGTGTGAGGTATGATTACACATCTCTTCATGGGACAATGTAAACACTGGCTGCAGAGAGCACAGAGCACAGCAGTGTGAGGTCTGATTACACATCTCTCCAGGGACAATACATAACACTGGCTGCAGAGAGCCAGAGCACAGCAGTGTGAGGTATGATTACACATCTTTTCAGGGACAATGTATAACACTGGCTGCAGAGGCACAGAGACACAGCAGTGTGAGGTCTGATTACACATCTCTTCAGGGACAATGTATACACTGGCCGCAGAGAGCACAGAGCACAGCAGTGTGAGGTCTGATTACACATCTCTTCAGGGACAATGTATAACACTGGCTGCAGAGAGCACAGAGCCCAGCAGTGTGAGTCTGATTACACATCTCTTCAGGACATGTATAACACTGCCGCAGAGAGCACAGAGCACAGCAGTGTGAGGTCTGATTACACAACTCTCTTCAGGGAACAATGTATAACAATGGCTAACGAGCCGTGCACCTGTGTGATATATAACGAGCCGTGCACCTGTGTGATATAACGATCCGTGCACCTGTGTGATATAACGAGCCGTGCACCTGTGTGATATATAACGAGCCGTGCACCTTATAACGAGCCGTGCACCTGTGTGATATAACGAGCCGTGCACCTGTGCGATATAACGAGCCGTGCACCTGTGTGATATAACGAGCCGCGCACCCGTGTGATATAACGAGCCACGCACCCGTGTGATATAACGAGCCACGCACCCGTGTGATATAATGAGCCACGCACCCGTGTGATATAACGAGCCACACACCTGTGTGATATAACGAGCCACGCACCTGTGTGATATAACGAGCCGTGCACCTGTGTGATATAACGAGCCATGCACCTGTGTGATATAACGAGCTACTATAGACTGTAATGTCACAAACAGTTCCAGTAGTTTTCAGGGGGACTTGCAGATAAGACGTAGTATGCACATTGGCCACTAGAGGGCCCCGCAGGACCAGCTCCCTATGTAATGCCTATAGGAGGTGTATAATACGGGTTTGCTTTGGTGTTATTGGACTCAGAGATTAGGCGACATCCTCGGAACTTAATCCATTCTTAAAGCAGATTCACCCAAGGACTTAAGGCCCAATATTTCAGGTTTTATCTCTTAGAATATTTGGGTAGTTGGATGTCAGGGGGCATTTACTTATTGGGAAGGTGAAAGGAGAGCGCAGGAAAGACTCGTGCAATTATACGGCTCAGTCATGTAACGGGAGCGGGTGTCCTGAGGGTGCAGCGAGGCCGGAGATGGGATCATAGCTGCAGACGTGTGCGGCATAGGTCAGGTCACGGCTCTGCAAGTACTAAAAAGTGTAGCTAAAGGGGGTTATAACAAAACTACACACAGTGTTAGGTATTGTCCCTTTCTGTATGTAGTTAGTAGCAGCAGGACTGTGGCATAAGCATTTTATTGCAGGATTGTACCTTCTCCAAGTGCGCTGGAGGTGTGTCCTCACACAGCTGTGCCCTGTGCAGTCAATGTCAGGTATTGCCCCTGGAGAGATGTGTAATGCAACCTTTGTTTATATAGTTAGTAGCAGCAGGACTGTGAAATAAGGATGTATATTGCAGGATTGTAGCTTCTCAAAGTGCACTGGATGTGTGTCCTCACACTGCTGTGCTCTGTGGAACCAGTGTCAGGTATTGTTCCTGGAGAGATGTGTAATCCAACCTTTGTTAGTCGCAGCAGGACTGTGACGTATGCATTTTATTGCAGGATCGTACCTTCTACAAATGCGCTGGAGGTGTGTCCTCACACAGCTGTGCCCTGTGCAGTCAGTGTGAGGTATTGCCCCTGGAGAGCTGTGTAATGCAACCTTTGTGTATATAGTTAGTAGCAGCAGGAGTGTGAAAAAAGGATTTATATTGCGGGATTGTAGCTTCTCAAAGTGCACTGGTGGTGTGTCCTCACACTGCTGTGCTCTGTGGAACCAGTGTCAGGTATAATTCCTGGAGAGATGTGTAATCCAACCTTTGTATATGTAGTTAGTAGCAGCAGTACTGTAAAATATGGATTTATATTGCAGGATTGCAGCTTCTCTAAGTGCACTGGAGGTGTGTCCTCACACTGCTGTGCCCTGTGCAGCCAGTGCCAGGTATTATCTCTGGAGAGTTGTGTAATCAGACCTTTGTGTGTGTGCTCAATAGCAGCAGGACTGTGAAATATGGATTTATATTCCGTGATGGTAGCTTCTCCAAGTGGACTTTCCTCACACTGCTGTGCTCTCAGCACTCAGTAATAGTTGCAGCATGCTTCTGGCTGGATACTAAAAAAGTCATATAGGGTAGGGTCAAGTAGAAAGGTGGGACTGTTGAGCAGCTCATTGCAGAAAGATACAGGCATAGCAGTGTGTATGGACCCCCAGAAAGAATTACCCCTCTAGAATATAAATCCATATTTCACAGTCCTGCTGCTAATAAAACAACTTGCACAAAGGTCTGATTACACATCTCCAGTGACATTACCTAACACTGCCTGCAGAGAGCACAACAGTGTTAGGACCCATCCCCTGTGCACTCGGATAAGATCCTGGAATATAAATCCATATTGCACAGTCCTGCTGCTACTGACATACACACACAAAGGTATGTTTACACATCTTTCAAGGGACAATACCTGACACTGACGCTAGAGAGCACAGGGCACAGCAGTGTGAGGACCCCCCCCCCCCTACCACACACAGTGCACTTGGAGAAGCTACAAGCCTGGAATGTAAATCTATATTTCACAGCCCAGCTGCTACTAACAACGTAGATCTGATTACACATCTCTTCAGGGACAATACATAACACTGGCTGCAGAGAGCACAGAGCACAGCAGTGTGAGGTATGATTACACATCTCTTCAGGGACAATGTATAACACTGGCTGCAGAGAGCACAGAGCACAGCAGTGTGAGGTCTGATTACACATCTCTTCAGGGACAATGTATAACACTGGCTGCAGAGAGCACAGAGCACAGCAGTGTGAGGTCTGATTACACATCTCTAACGCAGTGTAAGCGCGATGCAAGTGCCGCGTAAATGCCACCGCAAGCAACTGACAAAATATTTGTGATGTATTTTACCCGAGGAGGAGTATGAATATTTGGTAATACACAGCACACCACTGCACACTCACAGCACACCCCTGCGATCACAACACTGCACACACTCACAACACTGCCACCTCACAACACTGCACACATCACAAACAGCACACACTGTGGACTCACAACACAGCACACACTGCGGACTCCCAACACAGCCCACACACACACACACACTGCGGACTCCCAACACAGCACATACTGCGGACTCACAACCACACACACTGCGACTCACAATACTGCACACACTGCGGGACTCACAAGCACAGCACACACTGCGGACTCACACACTGCACACACTGCGGACTCCCAACACAGCACACACTGCGGACTCACAACACAGCACACACACACACACACACACACCACAACCACCACTGCTACTCACAACACAGCACACACTGCGGACTCACAACACGGCACACACTCACAACACTGCACACACTCACAACATCTGCACACAACTCACACCACACAGCACACACTGCGGACTCACACACAGCACACCACTGCGGACCCAACACACACACACTGCGGACTCCCAACACTGCACACACTCACAACCAGCCACCCACTCAAACACACACACACTGCGGACTCCCAACACAGCACACACACACTGCGGACTCCCAACGCACAACACACACTGCGGACTCCCAACACAGCACACACTCGACTCACACACAGCAACACTGCGGACTCACAATACTGACACACCTCACCACACTGCACACACTCACCACACAGCACACACTGCGGATTCACCACACAGCACACACTGCGGAATCACCACACAGCACACACTGCGACTCACAACAACTGCACCACTGCGGACTCACACACTGCACACACTGCGGACTCACCACACAGCACACACTGCGGACGCCAACTACTGCACACACTCACCAACACTGCACCCACTCACAACACTGCACACACTACCCCTGCACACACTCACACACAGCAGACACTGCACACTCCAACACACCACACGTTGCACCACACAGCACTGCACACACTCACCGGCAACTGCTCTTAGGTCCGTGGATCATTAAATGCAGGCAGCTGCGGCAGGTAGAGAGGACGGAGAGCACTATCTTCGCAGCCACAAGTCTCCCTGGGGCCGGTGCACTCACTTCGGGTCCCTCCGGCGCGCCCCTGACACTGTGTCACAAGCTGCGATCACGCTTCTGCATACCTCATTTGCAGCGCGCGCCGGGCCGCTCAGCCTAAGCGCAACAGGGAATAATTGCCATGCGTTCTTTTACGCATGGAATTATTTGGGGGTATGGGCGCCTCATCACGCGTCTATGACGCGTGGTGAGGCGTTAATGCGACCTTTCTATAATCTCTACATGTGTGAGGTGGTGAAAGGTCCTCTTTAAAGTCTCCAAAAAGTTCTAAAACTTTTTCCATTCTCAGGTCTCACGCCTTCCTCGTACTCCCTCGTACTGTTACTGTACTACTTGCTGGTGAGATGAATCTCGGAGTGATCCCGAACTCTCCAAACAAAGTGACGAAGACATTGGCGTCAGTCCCCGCTCCGCGCACATCTCCGGTTATCGTCACCACTCATAAACTACAGATAAAAAAGGAAATATAATGATCTGATTAATTAGGTGTTGGATTTCTCCGAATTTTGCATATTTATTTGTACATTTCGAATGTGCATGATAAATATGATACAACTTTATACCAAATGTTGTTGTTCATTTCACGGCAGGGTCGGCTCCAGTTTCTGGGCCCCTGTGTGACATGCCTCAGTGGCCCATGGGTGACAGAGCCTCAGTGGGCCCCTGGGTGACAGAGCCCAGTGGCCCCTGGGTGACAGAGCCTCAGTGGTCCCCTGTGTGACAGAGCCTGATGGGCCCTGGGTGACAGAGCCTCAGTGAGTCCCTGTGACAGAGCCTCGTAGATCCTGGGATACAGAGCTCAGTGATCCCTGGGTACAGAGCCTCATGAGCCCTGGGTACAGAGCCTCAGTAAGACCTGGGTGACAGGCCTCAGTAGACACCTGGGTGACAGAGCCTCAGTGAGCACCTGGGTGACAGAGCCTCAGTGAGCACCTGGTGCCAGAGCCTCAGTGGGACCCTGGGTGGGACAGAGCCTCAGTGTGCCCCTGGGTGACAGAGCCTCATGGAGCACCTGGGTGACAGAGCCTCAGTGAGTCCCTGGGTGACAGAGCCTCATTTAGAATCCCTGGGATACAGAGCCTCAGTGAAGCCCTTGGGTGACAGGCCTCATGAGCACCTGGGACAGAGCTAGTGGGCCCCTGGGTGACAGAGCCTCAGTGGCACTTGGGTGGACAGAGCCTCAGTGAGCACCTGGGTGACAGAGCCTCAGTGAGCCCGGGGACAGAGCCCTCAGTAGATCCCTGGGTGACAGAGCCCTCAGTGGGCCCCTGGGTGACAGAGCCTCAGTGGGCCCCTGGGTGACAGCCCAGTGGGCCCTGGTGACAGAGCCTCAGGGGGCCTCTTTGCAGTGAACTCATGGGGGCTGCATTAAAAATTCAGAAAACTACCGTATAAAATATTCCCTGAGTTTAATCATTCCCAAACAGCCCATTCATGTTATTTAATACAGCCCGGTTTAATTATAATAGTCCCCATGGATTCATTATTAAACACTCCCCTCACCAGGCGTTGCCAGGTTGTCTGAGCTGTAGAGATTCGGCCGTGTGGGCCCCCCCCCCGCAGCACTGGGCCCCGGCACATGCCTGGGTATGGCTGATGCTGGTGGCGGCCCTAGCAGACACCATACTGACCGTTTATTTTCTAGGTGGTTATTCACAAGTCAGTTTTTTCAATGAATCTGTAGTCTATTGAAAAACTTTATAGCCCATCATAATTTTGTTCTGTTTGCGGATCACGCAAATAGAATTTTAAGGGTAATACTGCTTCAGAGATCATGGTATCCCCCCAAAAAAACAAAAAAAACCCATAAAAATACATTTAAAAAATAACTCCAAAAAAATCACCCCTTTCCCATAAGTGGGCAGATTTACTTACCGGCACATTCGGCGATCCAGCGGCGCGTTCTCTGCGGTGGATTCGGGTCTTCCAGCTATTCACTAAGGCAGTTCCTCCGACGTCCACCAGATGTCACTGGAGTTCACGATCCTATACGGGGTAAGGTAAGGGCATGTCCCGCGACACTTTTTTCTTTAAAATGCAGCGGTTTTTCCAAATCCGTCGAGTTTTCGTTCGGGCCCACGCCCCCCCGATTTCCGTCGCATGCATGCCGGCGCCGATGCCCACAATCCGTTGTCGCCAAATCCCGGGGCAATACAGGGGAAATCGGCGCAAATCGGAAATATTCGGGTAACACGCGAAAACGCGAATCGGGCCCTTAGTAAATGACCCCCACTGTGTTTTTTGTTTTACTTACTCTGGTAAGGAGATAGATCTTTCTTCAAGTTCATACTTGTAACTCGGGGCATCTATAAGAGCCCCGTGACAGGAGAAACGACCCCCTGTTGTGGGCAGAGCTGTACTGGGTCAGACCCTTCCAGACCTAGCGATAACCGATCACGGGTCTATAGAGCCGGGGACAGGACAGGATCTGATCTATTCACTACATTTACTTCGGCGCTAGGCAGTGATGAAAGGAATTGGCAGAAGTGGTAATAAACCGCTTGTACTTTCCTCCCTAGGATCTCTAGTTGTCTCTGACAGCCAGGATCCTGGTCCTGCTCCTGCGATCAGTGAGGAGCAGGAAAACTGCAGCAATTTTAAAAACGCTGCTGCAGACTCAAGCCCGTGTAAAGTCAGTGGGCGCTTGAGTGTAAGCTAAGTCTGATCACGGGCCTGGGCTGTAAAGAGGATGTGCCTCTCATCTGGAGTTTTTAGACAATCTGATGTTTGTTGGCATAAACAGCTGTAATTATCAAAAAAACACAACATAACTAAATATATTACATGGAGACAAGTACCAACCAATCTTACTACATAGTAACAGCAGGAAATAATGATAAAACACCGCATAAATGAAGTAGGTTAGGGGAGGCAATGACTTCTAGGGGTCTACGTGTAATTGTATGGCTACGGGAGTCAGCTTTGTAAAAGTTAGGTAAAGGAGACGCCCTCCATCAGTTATAGGTGGCATGGAGGCATATATGGCTAATAACTGTGATGGCCTCCTATATCCAACCCATTATACTCATTTAAGTGACACCCTTCGGTTTATTAAGGGTGGGCACCTCAGTGGTGGATTGGATAGGTGGGGTGCGGCTCAGCCAAACAATTTTATGAATAAGGGGCATTGCAGCCCAGCTCCCCACCTAAATCCCACTGTGCAGACAGGGTTCTTCTGGAGCCGGGGAGTGCTTGCACTGGACCACTGCTGGCACATGTAGTTCTCAGTGAAGGACTGATGGAGGTCCTCCTGTCATGTACAGAGTGGATGGAGGCCCCCTCCCAGTGCCCCAGATGCCCACTCTCTCATCCGGGCTTGGTTAACAATGCTAAGGCCAGAGCGACATCAGAAATTATCTAAGACAGTGGTGGCGACCCTAGTCCACGGGTGCAGAGGCGGCACTCGGAGCACTTTCTGTGGGCACCCAGTCCTTCCCCTCAGTATGAAGTTCACCAGACAGGACTCAAAGAATCTTCCTAAATGATAGGCGAATTTGCCCTCCCCTTTCAACTGCGTTGGTCCTTAGGAGGGTGAAGGATTGAAAGTTGTCATGAACAAGGAGAAATAAATTACTGGTTATATTGCTGTGCTGGCACTTTGCAATAATAAGTGGCTTTGGTTGAAGTTTGGGCACTCAGGCTCTAAAAGGTTAGCCATACTGTTTCTAAGAGAAGCAATATTTCTGCCCATCATAAATCTACCCAGGAAGTGGAGTCTAGATGGCTCAGTTAGCAGGTTAATTCCAGTTCATGAAACCCAATTAGAAATGACTGAGCATGTTGTGTGTGGAAGACGAACAGGGGAAAGCCTCTTCACGCTTAAAAAACAATTTACATCTGAAAAAACTACTAGATTTTTGAACAATGTCCTTAAACGGATTTAAACCCAAGTGTAGATCATATTACACAGCACAAAATTTGGACAAATCACACTCATCAGCACAAAGACCTCATCGTAGATATCCAGCAAGTTGTGGAGGGGTTGATTTGGGCTTGTTTTGCAAATTCGTCTTGAAGTAATTGAGTCAACCGTGAACTCTCCTCAATACTAAGGTATTCAAGACACAAATATGAGACCATATAGCCAACAGCTAAAGCTGGCCGGAAACGGGTCATAAGTAGAACACGACCCAAGAACAGCAGAAAATCTACAAGCAATTGCTGAAAAGGACTCGTGACTACCTACATCCACACTCCCGGCTTATTGTTGATGATGCAATGGCCCAGTCACAGTCCAGACATCAACCCAATAAAAATGCTGTAACGGCACTTAAGAAAGCGGAGCATAGATGCCCCAAACCTTAAAGGTCCAGATGTTTCCTATTATGTCCTGGTGATAGACTTTTAGTAGGGGTGGAGTACAGGTAAGTCCTTTATTACCCTTGACTTATAATTCCCTAGGTAAGTGTCTCAAGATTACCATCCTTAAATAAATAACAATTTCAGAGTTTTATTCCTCAGATCATTCATATTAGATATCTCCAGCTAAGAATAGAGGGACGGAGTGATCGTATCTGTACAGATTGTCCTAGCAGAGCTCTGGGGACCTTTATCTGATCCCTACTAAGTCCATAGAAATTCCAGCCATGGTGATCATGTTGCTGGAGATGGCAATCATGCTTCATAGGTGTCCATCCCTTGCACAGCACTACAATGGCTTTCCTGGGAACCAATTTTGGAGCCAAGTGGAAGCATCATTGTGCATTGAGGGTCCTCAACTACAAGGGGTCCTTGAAGTAAACTGATCCATGAACCTGCCAGTATACTTATGTGTTGGTCTTACATTTAAATCAAGGAACCTCCAAATAACCATCACATATACCTGGAGCTATATTGACCTAGGAGTCTCTTCACTGCTATCCCAACCACATCTTCCCTTCATCCCATCATAGGAGCACATAAAAAGAATGGGCCATTTACTTACCCGTCCTGTCCCGATCCCGCGCGCGTTGTCTGAGCTGGATTCGGGTCTGCCAGGATTCACTAAGTTCGTGCGCCCGATATCCACAGGTGTCGCTGCTGTGCCGAGGTCCGCCGGAGTTACATGCTTCTCGTTTCTCGGTTGCGTAAGTGCTTCTTGCGACACTTAGTTTTTAAAATTCCAGTGTTTTCCGAATCCGTCAGTTGTATAATTCACGTTCCCCGATTTTGTCACGTGAAAGCCGGCGCGATGGGCCAAAATCCATCGCGTGCGCCAAATCCTGGCGGAATTCGGCACAAAACGTAAACATTCGGGAAACCGAAATGTCTCTGACCTGCAGGACAAGAATTGGCATACGTTATGTGGACATTCCATTATGGACATCCTATACATGTAATGCTCCATTTCACCAGAAGAGGTGCTGTGGGGAGACTTATACTTATCTTATCCTAATTAGGAAGACCATTATTACCAAAAACTATTGACCAATGCAGACCAATCCCTTTACACCAAAGTTGATATTAGATATTAGGGTGGAACCTGAAGGATATCCATCCCCTATCTTACTTGTGCGGAATGCAACCTTCACATTAACCCAAAAGTATCATTGTTGATGATAAGTAAAAGCCCCAAAAACACACAAATAATCGCATCTGGATTGTGGCACAGAAATAGAATGAAGTTTTGGACTTGTGAAGTCAAGTGTTGAATCAAATCTGGTGGACATGATAGGATGGTCCAAAAATTGGGACATGTTTCTCGTTACCGTATTGCCAAGACAAAGATAATATTGCTTGGCAGCGTCGGTGTCACTTCCTGGAAAATAAAGATTTTTTTATCCCTAGAGAAACTGAAATTGGAGTTTTTCTGGCACAGCTCGAGAAGGAGATTAGTCTGTGCCAGGCAGGTACTTGGCACCAATGATACAAAGTGCAGGGCATAGAGCAATCACACCACCACATCCTCTGAAAGAAGAGATGAAGCAGACGCTCTGAGGACAGACTATACGAGGGAGCTGCCACCTAATACTGGGACTTCCATCAGCCTGTGCCCAACGAAGACAACAAGACCAGACCCCGATTCATGGGGCAAAAGCCCGGGATTTGTAAACTGCTTCAAAACCTCTCCAAACCCTGTGCATACAACTGAGAACTTATTTTGTCACCTACAAGCATGGTGGGAATGGCTGGTTACTACTTGAGGTTCTATGGGATATGGAGGGGTGTTATATGTTATTATACGGAACGTTTTTGTCATATACCCTCTGCAGTGTTGGTCTCAAAGCAAGTCAATGGTTAAATCAGAGTGCTTGCTCAGCTTAAAGCTATCCTGGGGCTGGATTTATCTGCCAGTGATTTAGATTTTTTCCTACAATCTGTTATCTGTGTCCCAAGATTTCCTGACTACCCTTTGCTCCTTGATTCAGTATGCGTTACCTTCTAGTGTCTGATCTCAGTCCACACTCCTGACTATTCTCTGACTGCTATCGTTAGAAAATAACACGAATTTGGGCACTTTATGGTACTATGCACTGCAATGGTGCTTTTATCCGATACATTAAACATTTATAAGGTAACTTTTATTAGGATACTATATGGCAATATACTATGATGATCATTTTATGAGTACAGGTGGTCCTCTACTTAAGGACACCAGACTTACGGACGACCCCTAGTTACAGACGGACGCCTCTGCCACTGTGACCTCTGGTGAAGTCTCTGGATTTATATAGTCCCAGACTGCACTGATCAGCTGTAAGGAGTCTGTAATGAGAGCTTATTGATAATCCTTGGTCCCATACAGAAAAAAAAAATTAAACTACAATTCACTGGGGCAAAAAATTTTTGTCTGAAGTCTCATTATAAAAATACACTTCGACTTACATACAAATTCAACTTAAGAAACAAACCTATGGAACCTATCCTGTACGTCACCTGGGTCTGCCTGTATTCCATTTGGATATTAGAGGACACTATTATTGAGCACATTATGTCCACTATTTTGAATGTACATGTTACATTAGGTTTTTTGGTAACAATTATTAACAAATATCAAACTAATAATAATATAATTGCTCTTTATATAGAATGTTGGAGGTTATATAGATGGTAACACGACCCTATCATAAAAACATACAAGCATAAAATATTGTCTATACATAGGGTATACTGTATACGGGGAGATCCAGATATAGACTATAGAAGATGAAGATTACAATAAAAGATGTCGCAAAAGCAGTTGGTCGCAGAACATTGTCACAAACTCTATAGAAATATTGAAGGTTTCATAGTTTGTACGGTTGAAATAAGACACATGTCCTCAAGTTTACCACTAGATATGTTCACAGTCATGGGACAGGTCACCAGAAGGTTACATTTAAGACTGTAAAGTTTCCCAGACTTATGTTACAGTAAGTGGATTCAGTAATCTTAACACTTCTGATAAGAATGAGACCAACATTACTAACCTTTCTTGTTGTAGTCATCCTCTTTTCATTGGAAGACTCGGAGTGATAATGAAGAAGCTCCTGCTCATACAACTCAAGGTAACTCAACTTTTTTGGTTTCTTGGACTTATCGCCCTTCTTTTTGTCCGACTCCTTGGCAGTTATTCTTGGACTTTTTCTTCCTTGAGCTTCCTCCTCCTCATCTCATCAGAGACCACGTCGTCATCTTCATCCTTTTCTTTTTTTCTTTTTTCCCGTCGGTATCTTTTCCAGACTGGACTTTTCTTCTTCTTCACGACTTCCCTCGTCTTCATCATCGAGCTCTTCTTCCTCTTCTTCTTCCTCCTCCGCTTTCCTCATCTCGTTTTCTTTCGCTTCTCTTTCATGTCATTATGTGTTCTTTCCTTAATTGTTTTCAGGTCACGTTCTATAAAGTCAACATCGTCGTCTTCTTCATTCTACTCTTCTAATTCTTCTCTTCTACTTCTTCTAAAAGTCTTCTTCCTCTTCATACTTGGAGCTTGTCTTTGGGTTTTGAGGTTCTTTACTTGGTCTTTTTTCTTCTTTGTCGACTTCCGTACTGGTTTTTTACTGGTTCTTCCTCCTGATCCTCTTCGTCTTCTAGCTCTTCGATAGGCTCTGTTTTCAGCAATACTTCGACCTTCTGCTTACTGGGACTAACTGCACTACTTGATGACTTCTTCTCTTCTTGTTCTTCAAGTTAGATGACCTCTTCTTCAGTCCTCGTCTTCATCACCCTCTTGCATTTCATCTTGGCTCTAGTTTTATTCTTTTTCGGCGCCATCACTTATTTATGGAATCTACCCTCTTTTTTCACCTGACTTTCACCCTTTGGCTGAATCGAGTAACGATATGGACAGTGATATGAAAACCGCCAATCGAATCCAGGCCCTAATTAGAAAAGACTAAGGAGGGCCATGGTTAAACTCTGATCTTGTCTCTGTTGCCACGAAAGAAAGATATGATATTGTGTCCTGCTGGGAGTAACCTCATGAAAAATTACTTACTGCTTCGTATGTCATGTGACCGGCAGAGAAAGCAACGTGAAAAAAGAGATCCGCTGGCGAGCTTATCTTACTGCACTGAGTTTCCTCTTCATTATTCATAGTGTCAGGATCGCTTTACAGATAAGAGATGTCTCAGTGTTACCTCAATATTTGCAGGCCGGTCAGCATATCATCAATGATGATGGGGAAGAGGTAAAACATAAAGGAGAAGAGTAGGAAACGATAATAACGGATTCTACGGAATGTTCCTCTATAACCGTTACATTGTATCAGAGAGGGCAATGATAATACCATTGCCTGCATTGTTTTGTCAAAGTGACAATTTCACCCCTTCCCTTCCTGGCCGTATACTTGTATCCAGTGCAGGGGCATAACTACAGTAGTAGCAGCCATAGCAGTTGCAATGGGGCCACAGCGTCAGGGGGCCCCATATCCAACCTGACAAACTAAAGAATGGAGGATGCACCCCATTATATCATATTTGCTGCACATTGTACAAAATAATTTTGTATGACATTATGTGATGTATATATGCTGGTATCTGTGATGTGTATACTGTATATGTACAGAATGTATGCCTCTCCTACTTACGCCACTGATTCAGTTTTTATTTAATGTGATTGATGCCAAAATTGATACTGTGGCTTATTATGTAAAGTATTCATAGAATTATAGACAATAAACATAGACTCGATCTTCTCAAGATCAAATATCCGAAGAACATAGGAAGGCTCAGGGTATGAAGATGCTCCGAGCAATAATAAGACATCCTGCTGGCTAATGTTATACCCAGGGGGGTCATATCATAAAAGGGGATGAAGATATGAAAAAACAGATCCTTATACTAAGTATTAATAGGATATACCATACTGGAGGGTCAAAGAAATATTCTAGAACATATTTAGTCCTGAATTATATTGATAAACAATCCACTAAAATAGTACAAAAGACTCATCCATACAGAACACCTACATAAATACAGACCTCCCCCAGCCCCCCAAATAAGTAAAAACCTCAATATCTGTACTAGGTCTTCTATCCTTTATAGCATGGTTCTTGGTATAGGGAATAGTAACTTTATGAGCCCCAAGGCACCCAGGCAAGGCTTCAACCATTCCCACTGGCCTCCCCCAAATTAGTCCTAGTGATCTAATGAGGATGTTAACACCACTTTATCCGGTTGCTACTGGAAAGGAGACAGGGATAACGGTGGCCAATAGGTGGCTTAACCCCACTTACACTTGTTTAACCCCACTTAACCCACTTGTTTTTTCATCTGTCAATATGTAATAAGGATGATTATCACACATCAGGCAGATCACACTAGAGAGAACTGTGCAGCCATAAAGTACAGCTGCACAGTTCTCTTTCTGTACTTTCTACAATTATCTCTATGATCAATGGGAGCGTCCTGTCATGGAAAGGACAGTCCCTCAGCATAGATGGGCTTTTTACAAGACCCCAGGGATGACATGATGGCCTATTTTCAGAAGAGGCAATTCAGTCTGATACTTGGTGGACTGACGCGAGCCCCCAATCAGATGCTCGGGTTGTTCGGAGCTGGGTAGTGGCAGGAAACTGTTAAAGTAGCCATTGATCCCACTGACATCTACTGAAGTGGGGACTGCAAATTCATGCTACCAAACAAAGCATAAAACAGCCGTCTAAACTAGCATCTTATATTAAATCTGCCTAGCCCCATGGAGTCTCGCTAGCCCCCTCAGCCCGAAACCACAAGGTATAACGAGGTTCACCACTTCATTCCCCTTGATCACTTTGGGACTCTAGCATTAACCCTTTAACTGCCCTATACTGGCAGGTATAGAGACTTAACCCTTTACTGCACTACTACCAAGTAGTCTATCATAACCCCTTTATTGCCCTAGACTGGTAGAGTGCTGTATGTTTTATTTACTCAGAGGGAGATGTCCCACTCAAAAAATATTTGGAGGGGACGTTGATATAGGATGGCCTATACCCTGGTATATAGATGATCACTTGACCTTGCACATGTATATAGATAGCAACATCTTCATATATAACTCAAGTGCTAGTCCCAATGTGATAGATAACCTGACCTGTAGCTCTGTAACCTTAAAGGAACCTGACAGCAGGTTTTACCCCACTAAGCCACTAGTCCGCTCAGTGTAGGATATAAGGTCCTTTCTAAAATTCCCTTTTATCTAAAATTTAGGGGCTAGTAGTGTAATGGGTGTAAAACCTGGGTGACAGGTTCCCTTAAATACCAGGGGAAGCCCATTGTGCGCTCATCATCAGCATCGCCCAGTTACAGGCAGATGGTGGATAACAATAGAAGGTATCGGTGCATAGAGGAAAACTGGGAAAAGGACCAGACACTGGCTGGAAACCTTAGTTAAAGTGTCAAGTGTATTTATCAGCTTATTATGTGATTATACTGATTACAGGGTGCAGGGTGAGGTATGGGACATCCTGCCAGGACCGGGGAGAGAAATCACCCGAGGAACCCAAAGGAAAACTCTCGTAGTAAGATAATGCAGAAATAAGGTAAGATAAAGCCCAATTTTAGATCTGTGATACTAAAAAGTAACAAAATTGCATCATGTATCACAAAATTCTCTGCATTATGCATTTATAGTCTAGCAAATAAGTTCTCTCCAAAACGGAAGACAAGGGTCTCTGTGCCCTATGAGAGCCTGGGGTCATATTAACTGATCCCTAAATTCGATGCTGATTATCAGGTATCAGGTCCCAAGTGCCCCCAAACCAATCATAGTCTATAAGGAGAATGTATGCAAATGAGCTCTCCTCTAGAAAGAAGAACACTATCTCTCTAGTGACACCTGCTGAGGAAGCTACTCGATTAGTCTAGTTTAACCTGTGAGTTCCACCTAGTATCTACCAAAACTAATATTACTGCTGTGTAGAAGCCTCTAGTAAGGGCAGAAGCCGCCCATTGTGGTAGGAGGCAATGGCAACATTATTAAGAAGAGCCAGTAGATCAGTGTATAGTGGAAGTAACTGAGTAGGAGAAACATGCAGCAGCAGGGGTTACAGTGTTCTCCTTTACTCCATTCTCACTACATACGATAAGACGTCACTGGATTTATATACATATAGAGGTATCTACCATTACATAGAGCTGAGCTGCTGTTTCTAAGTTGCCATACATAGCCATCCACCTTACACTGTATCTAAGCTTCTACTATATAGACATCTACCTTGCAGAGAGATGTACTACTGTATCTAACTTGCCATTACATTGACATCTATGTTACATAGAGCTGAGTCGCTGTATCTAGGCTGCCATTATAAAGTCACCACCTTACATAGAGCTCAGCTGAAGTATCTAAGCTGCTATTATACAGATATTTTCCATGTATAGAGATCGGCTGCTGTATCTAAGCTGCCATTATACAAATCTACCATACATAGAGCGGAGTTGCGTATCTAAGCTGCACATAGTCGCTACTCCAATAGGAGGCAATAGAAATCCAATTGTATACTGCTCTGTCCAGCTGGTGGTTCTCTGCAATGAAAACTGATACCCCCCGTAATAACACCAGTGTATAACAGAGGCTTCTCACCGGCCATCCAGACTCTCCTCCGCTCATCCTCCTCCTGCTGCTGCGTGCTGCTGATGTCCTCCATGATCCCCAACAAAATTCATGTTTTATTCCTGGATTTGTGGCATTTAAGGTTTTCGGGTCTGGGGTCTAAGTTGGATGTTTCTATTTTAGTAAAAGGCAGCGGGGGAGTCATTGTGATCTATAACTCGAATCACCACATTACACAGACAGGACCCACAGCCCAGATCTGACAGCCGACTGTACAGATGTAGGGAACTCCAGAATGTCTCGGAATGTTACATTGTCAGAATTATAGTGTATTGTTAATTTCTCTATGTCCTTTGAGATACTGTAAACATATCTTTTTGTCTGTTGTTAGTAGAAGCAGGACTGTGATACATGGATTTATATTCCAGCATTGTGGCTTCTCCAATTGCATTGGGGGGGGGGTGTACTCACACTGGTGTGCACTGTGCTCAATCTGCAATCCAGTGTTATTTACTTGTCCCTGCAGAGATGTGTAATCAACCTCACACTGCTGGTGCTCTGTGCTCTCTGCAGGCCATGTTATACATTGTCCCTGAAGAGATGTAATCAGACCTCACACTGCTGTGCTCTGTGCTCTCTGCGGCATTGGTTATACATGTTCCCTGAGCAGAGAGCACAGAGCACAGCAGTGTGAGGTCTGATTACACATCTCTTCAGGGACAATGTATAACACTGGCTGCAGAGAGCACAGTGCACACCAGTGTGAGTACACCCCCCCCCCAATGCAATTGGAGAAGCCACAATGCTGGAATATAAATCCATGTATCACAGTCCTGCTTCTACTAACAACAGACAAAAAGATATGTTTACAAGTATCTCAAAGGACATAGAGAAATATAACAATACACTATAATTCTGACAATGTAACATTCTCGAGACATTCTGGAGTTCCCTACATTCTGTACAGTCGGTGTCAGATCTGGGCTGTGGGTCCTGTCTGTGTAATGTGGTGATTCGAGTTATAGATCACAATGACTCCCCCGCTGCCTTTTACTAAAAATAGAAACATCCAACTTAGACCCCAGACCCCGAAAACCTTAAAATGCCACAAATCCAGGAATAAAACATTGAATTTTGTTGGGTGATCATGGAGGAATCATCAGCAGCAGCAGCAGCAGGAGGAGGATGAGGCGGAGGAGGAGGTCTGGATGGCCGGTGAGAAGCCTCTGTTATACACTGGGTGTTATTACGGGGGGTATCAGTTTTCATTGCAGAGACCACCAGCTGGACAGAGCAGGTATACAATTGGATTTCTATTGCCTCCTATTGGAGGTAGCGACTATGTGCAGCTTAGATACAGCAACTCCGCTCTATGTATGGTAGATATGTGTATAATGGCAGCTTAGATACAGCAGCCGATCTCTATACATGGAAAATATCTGTATAATAGCAGCTTAGATACTTCAGCTGAGCTCTATGTAAGGTGGGTGACTTTATAATGGCAGCCTAGATACAGCAGCTCAGCTCTATGTAACATAGATGTCAATGTAATGGCAGATTAGATACAGTAGTACATCTCTCTGCAAGGTAGATGTCTATATAGTAGAAGCTTAGATACAGTGTAAGGTGGATGGCTATGTAATGGCAACTTAGAAACAGCAGCTCAGCTCTATGTAAATGGTAGATACCTCTATAATATAGTATATAAATCCAGTGACGTCTTATCTGTATGTAGTGAGAATGGAGTAAAAGGAGAACACTGTAACCCCTGCTGCTGCATGTTTCTCCATAGCCTCAGTTACTTCACTATACACTGATCTACTGGCTCTTCTTAATAATCGTTGCCCATTGCCTCCTACCACAATGGGCGGCTTCTGCCCTTACTAGAGGCTTCTACACAGCAGTAATATTAGTTTTGGTAGATACTAGGTGGAACTCACAGGTTAAACTAGACTAATCGAGTAGCTTCCTCCAGCAGGTGTCACTAGAGAGATAGTGTTCTTCTTTCTAGAGGAGAGCTCATTTGCATACATTCTCCTTATAGACTATGATTGGTTTGGGGGGCACTTTGGACCTGATACCTGATAATCAGCATCGAATTTAGGGATCAGTTAAATATTGACCCCCAGGCTCTCATAGGGCACAGAGACCCTTGTCTTCCGTTTTGGAGAGAACTTATTTGCATAGACTATAAATGCATAATGCAGAGAATTTTGTGATACATGATGCAATTTTGTTACTTTTTAGTATCACAGATCTAAAATATGGGCTTTATCTTACCTTATTTCTGCATTATCTTACTACGAGGAGTTTCCTTTGGGCTTCCTCGGGTGATTTCTCTCCCCGGTCCTGGCAGGAGGTCCTCCATCCTCACCCTGCACCTGTTATCAGTAATAATCACATAATAAGCTGCTATAAATACACTTGACAACTTTAACTAAGGTTTCCAGCCAGTGTCTTGGTCCTTTTCCCAGTTTTCCTCTATGCACCGATACCTTCTATTGTTATCCACCATCTGCCTGTAACTGGGCGATGCTGATGATGAGCGCACAATGGGCTTCCCCTGGTATTTAAAGGGAACCTGTCACCAGGTTTTACCCCATTACACTACTAGCCCCTAAGATTTTAGATAAAAGAGGGAATTTTAGAAAGGACCTTTCATATCCTACCTGAGCGGACTAGTGGCTTAGTGGGGTAAAACCTGCTGTCAGGTTCTCTTTAAGGTTACAGAGCTACAGGTCAGGTTATCTATCACATTGGGACTAGCACTTGAGTTATATATGAAGATGTTGCTATCTATATACATGTGCAAGGTCAAGTCATGATCATCTATATACCAGGGTATAGGCCATTCCATATATCAACGTCCCCTCCAAAATATTTTTTGAGTGGGACATCTCCCTCTGAGTAAATATAACATACAGCACTCTACCAGGTCTAGGGCAATAAAGGGGTTAATGATAGACTACTTGGTAGTATGTAGCAGTAAAGGGTTAAAGTCTCTATACCTGCCAGTATAGGGCAGTTAAAGGGTTAATGCTAGAGTCCCAAAGTGATCAAGGGGAATGAAGTGGTGAACCTCGTTATACCTTGTGGTTTCGGGGCATGAGGGGGCTAATGCGAGACTCCATGGGGCTAGGCAGATTTAATTATAAGATGCTAGTTTAAGGACAGGCTGATTTTATGCTTTGTTTGGTAGCATGAATTTGCAGTCCCCACTTCAGTAGATGTCAGTGGGATCAATGGCTACTTTAACAGTTTCCTGCCACTACCCAGCTCCGAACAACCCGAGCATCTGATTGGGGGCTCGCGTCAGTCCACCAAGTATCAGACATGAATTGCCTCTTCTGAAAATAGGCCATCATGTTCATCCCTGGGGTCTTGTAAAAAGCCCATCTATGCTGAGGGACTGTCCTTTCCATGACAGGAAGCTCCACATTGATCATAGAGATAATTGTAGAAAGTACAGAAAGAGAACTGTGCAGCTGTACTTTATGGCTGCACAGTTCTCTCTATGTGTGATCTGCCTGATGTGTGATAATCATCCTTATTACATATTGACAGATGAAAAAACAAGTGGGGTTAAGTGGGGTTAAACAAGTGTAAGTGGGGTTAAGCCACCTATTGGCCACCGTTTATCCCTGTCTCCTTTCCAGTAGCAACCAGGATAAAGTGGTGTTAACATCCTTCATTAGATCACTAGGACTAATTTGGGGAAGTCCAGTGGGAATGGTTGAAGCCTTGCCTGGGTGCCTTGGGGGCTCATAAAGTTACTATTCCCTATACCAAGAGACCATTGCTATAAAGGATAGAAGACCTAGTACAGATATTGAGGTTTTTACTTATTTGGGGGGCTGGGGGAGGGTCTGTATTTATGTAGGTGTTCTGTATGGATGAGTCTTTTGTACTATTTTAGTGGATTTGTTTATCAATATAAATTCAGGACTAAATATGTTCTAGAATATTTCTTTGACCCTCCAGTATTGGTCATATCCTATTAATACTTAGTATAAGGATCTTGTTTTTTCATCTCTCATCCCCTTTTATGATAATGACCCCCCTGGGTATAACATTAGCCAGCAGGATGTCTTAATTATTGCTCGGAGCTCTATTCATACCCTGAGCCTTCCTATTGTTCTTCGGATATTTGATCTTGAGAAGATCGAGTCTATGTTTATTGTCTATAATTCTATGAATACTTTACATAATAAGCCACAGTATCAAATTTTGGCATCAATCACATTAAATAAAAACTGAATCAGTGGCGTAAGTAGGAGAGGCATACATTCTGTACATATACAGTATATACACATCACAGATACAGCATATATACATCACATATATGTCATACAAATATTATTTTGTACAATGTGCAGCAAAATATGTATATAATGGGGTGCATCCTCCATTCTTTAGTTTGTCAGGTTGGATGATGGGGCCCCCTGACGCTGTGGGCCCCATTGCAGCTGCTATGGCTGCTACTACTGTAGTTATGCCCCTGCACTGGATACAAGTATACGGCCAGGAAGGGAAGGGGTGAAATTGTCACTTTGACAAAAACAATGCAGGCAATGGTAATTATATCATTGCCCTCTCTGATACAATGTAACGGTTATAGAGGAACATTCCGTAGAATCCGTTATTATCGTTTCCTACTCTTCTCCTTTATGTTTTACCTCTTCTCCCCATCAATCATTTGATGATAGCTGGACCGGCCTGCAAATATTGAGGTAACACTGAGACATCTCTTATCTGTAAAGCGATCCTGACACTATGAATAATGAAGAGGAAACTCAGTGCAGTAAGATAAGCTCGCCCAGAGGATCTCTTTTTTCACGTTGCTTTCTCTGCCGGTCACATGACATACGAAGCAGTAAGTAATTTTTCATGAGGTTACTCCCAGCAGGACACAATATCAGTATCTTTCTTTCGTGGCAACAGAGACAAGATCAGAGTTTAACCATGTGCCCTCCTTAGGTCTTTTCTAATTAAGGGCCTGGATTCGATTGGCCGGTTTTCATATCACTGTCCATATCGTTACTCGATTCAGCCAAAGGGGTGAAAGTCAGGGTGAAAAAAGAGGGTAGATTTCCATAAATAAGTGATGGCGCCGAAAAAGAATAAAACTAAGAGCCAAGATGAAATGCAAGAGGGTGATGAAGACGAGGACCTGAAGAAGAGGTCATCTAACTTGAAGAACAAGAAGAAGAAGAAGTCATCAAGTAGTGCAGTTAGTCCCAGTAAGCAGAAGGTCGAAGTATTGCGAAAACAGAGCCTATCGGAAGAGCTAGAAGACGAAGAGGATCAGGAGGAAGAACCAGTAAAAAAACCAGTACGGAAGTCGACAAAGAAGAAAAAAGACCAAGTAAAGACCTCAAAACCCAAAGACAAAGCTCCAAAGTATGAAGAGGAAGAAGACTTTTTAGAAGAAGTAGAAGAAGAAGAATTAGAAGCAGTAGAAGAAGAAGAAGACGACGATGTTGACTTTATAGAACGTGACCTGAAAACAATTAAGGAAAAGAACAATAATGACATGAAAGAGAAGCGAAAGAAAAAGCGAGATGAGGAAGAGGAGGAGGAAGAAGAAGAGGAAGAAGAGCTCGATGATGAAGAAGACGAGGAAGTCGTGAAGAAGAAGAAAAAGTCCAAGTCTGGAAAAGATACCGACGGGAAGAAGAAGAAGAAAAAGAAAAAGGATGAAGATGACGACGTGGTCTCTGATGAAGATGAGGAGGATGGAAGCTCAAGGAAGAAAAAGTCCAAGAAATCTGCCAAGGAGTCGGACAAAAAGAAGGGCGATAAGTCCAAGAAACCAAAAAAGTTGAGTTACCTTGAGTTGTATGAGCAGGAGCTTCTTCATTATCACTCCGAGTCTTCCAATGAAGAAGAGGATGACTACAACAAGAAGAAAGGTTAGTAATGTTGGTCTCAATTCTTTATCAGAAGTGTTAAGATTACTGAATCCACTTACTGTAACATAAGTCTGGAAACTTTACAGTCTTAAATGTAACCTTCTGGTGACCTGTCCCATGACTGTGAACATATCTATGGTAAAACTTGATGGACATGTGTCTTATTTCAACCGTACAAACTATGAAAACCTTCAATATTTCTATAGAGTTTGTGACAATGTTCTGCGACCAACTGCTTTTGCGACATCTTTTATTGTAATCTTCATCTTCTATAGTCTATATCTGGATTCTCCACGTATACAGTATACCCTATGTATAGACAATATTTTATGCTTGTATGTTTTTATGATAGGGTCGTGTTACCATCTATATAACCTCCCAACATTCTATATAAAGAGCAATTATATTATTATTATTATTTGATATTTGTTAATAATTGTTACCAAAAAAAACCTAAATGTAACATGTACAATTCAAAATAAATAGTGACATAATGTGCTCAAATAATAGTGTCCTCTAATATCCAAATGGAATACAGGCAGACCCCAGGTGACGTACAGGATAGGTTCCATAGGTTTGTTCTTAAGTTGAATTTGTATGTAAGTCGGAAGTGTATATTTTATAATTGTAGCTTCAGACAAAAAAATTTTTTGCCCCAGTGACAATTGTAGTTTAATTTTTTTTTTCTGTAATGGGACCAAGGATTATCAATAAAGCTTCATTACAGACTCCTTACAGCTGATCAGTGCAGTCTGGGACTATAGTAACATCCAGAGACTTCACCAGAGGTCACAGTGGGCAGAGGCGTCCGTCTGTAACTAGGGGTCGTCCGTAAGTCTGGTGTCCTTAAGTAGAGGACCACCTGTACTCATAAAAATGATCATCATAGTATATTGCCATATAGTATCCTAATAAAAGTTACCTTATAAATGTTTAATGTATCAGGATAAAAGCACCATTGCAGTGCATAGTACCATAAAGTGCCCAAATATTCGTGTTATTTTCTAACGATAGCAGTCAAGAGAATAGTCAGGAGTGTGGACTGAGATCAGACACTAGAAGGTAACGCAGTACTGAATCAAGGAGCAAAGGGTAGTCAGGAAATCTTTGGGACACAGATACACAGGTTGTAGGAAAAATCTAAATCACTGGCAGATAAATCCAGCCCCAAGGATAGCTTTAAAGCTGAGCAAGGCACTCTGGATTTTAACCATTGACTTGCTTTGAGACCAACACTGCAGAGGGGGAATATGACAAAAACGTTCCGTATAATAACATATAACACCCCTCCATATCCCATAGAACCTCAAGTAGTAACCAAGCCATTCCCACCATGCTTGTAGGTGGACAAAATAAGTTCTCAGTTGTATGCACAGGGTTTGGAGAGGTTTTGAAGCAGTTTACAAATCCCAGGGCTTTTGCCTCCATGAATCGGGGTCTGGTCTTGTTGTCTTCGTTGGGCACAGGCTGATGGAAGTCCCAGCATGGTGGCAGCTCCCTCGTATAGTCTGTCCTCAGAGCGTCTGCTTCATCTCTTCTTTCAGAGGATGTGGTGGTGTGATTGCTCTATGCCCTGCACTTTGTATCATTGGTGCCAAGTACCTGCCCTGGCACAGACTAATCTCCTCTCGAGGCTGTGCCAAGAAAAACTCCAATTTCAGTTTCTCTAGGGACAAAAAAATCTTTATTTTCCAGGAAAGTGACACCGAGCGCTGCCAAGCAATATTATCTTTGTCTTGGCAAATCCGGTAACAGAAACATGTCCCAAGTTTTTGGACTTATCCTATCATGTCCACCAGATTTGATTCAACACTTTGACTTCACAAGTCCAAAACTTTCATTCTATTTCTGTGCCACAATCCAGATGCAGATTTATTTGTGTGTTTTTGGGGCTTTTACTTATCATCAACAATGATACTTTTTGGGTTAATAGTGAAGGTTGCATTCCGCACAAGTAAGATAGGGGATGGATATCCTTCAGGTTCCACCCTAATATCTAATATCAACTTTGGTGTAAAGGGATTGTCTGCATTGGTCAATAGTTTTTGGTAATAATGGTCTTCCTAATTAGGATAAGATAAGTATAAGTCTCCCCACAGCACCTCTTCTGGTGAAATGGAGCATTACATGTATAGGATGTCCATAATGGAATGTCCACATAACGTATGCCAATTCTTGGTCCTTCAGGGTCAGAGACATTTCGGTTTCCCGAATGTTTACGTTTTGTGCCGAATTCCGCCAGGATTTTGGCGCACGCGATCGGATTTTGGCCCAATCGCGCCGGCTTTCACGTGACAGAAATCGGGGAACGTGGCAATTATACAACCTGACGGATTCGGAAAAACCATGGAATTTTAAAAACTAAATGTGTCGCAAGATCAAGCACTTACATGCACCGAGAAGAAGCAGGTAAACTCCGGCGGACCTCGGCACAGCAGCGACACCTGTTGGATATCGGGCGCACGAACTTAGTGAATCCTGGCAGACCCGAATCCACGTCAGACAACGCGCCGCGGGATCGGGACAGGACCGGGTAAGTAAATGAGCCCCATTCTTTTTATGTGCTCCTCATGAATGTGGACTGAATGGAAAGATGTGGTTGGGATAGCAGTGAAGAGACTCCTAGGTCAATTAAGCTCCAGGTATATGTGATGGTTATTTGGGAGGTCCTTGATTTAAATGTAAGACCAACATAAGTCTACTGGCAGGTTCATGGATCAGTTTACTTCAAGGACCCCTTGTAGTTGAGGACCCTCAATGCACAATGATGCTTCCACCTTGGCTCCAAAACTTGGTTCCACAGGAAAGCCATTGTAGTGCTGTGCAAGGGATGGGACACCTATGAAGACATGATTGCCATCTCCAGCAACATGATCACCATGGCTGGAATTTCTATGGACTTAGTAGGGATCAGATAAAGGTCCCCAGAGCTCTGCTAGGACAATCTGTACAGATAGATCACTCCGTCCCTCTATTCTTAGCTGGAGATATCTAGATATGAATGATCTGAGGAAATAAAACTCTGAAATTAGTTATTTATTTAAGGATGGTAATCTTGAGACACTTACCTAGGGAAATTATAAGTCAAGGGTAATAAAGGACTTACCTGTACTCACCACCCTACTAAAAGTCTATAACAGGACATAATAAGGAAACATCTGGACCTTTAAGGTTTGGGGCATCTATGCTCCGCTTTCTTAAGGTGCCGTTACAGCATTTTTATTGGGTTGAGGTCTGGACTGTGACTGGGCCATTGCATCATCAACAATAAGCCGGGAGTGTGGATGTAGGTAGTCACGAGTCCTTTTTCAGCAATTCTGTTGTAGATTTTCTGCTGTTCTTGGGATCGTGTTCCTACTATATGACCCAGTTCCGGCCAAGCTTTAGCTGTTGGCTATATGGTCTCATATTTGTGTCTTGAATACCTTAGTATTGAGGAGAGTTCACGGTTGACTCAATTACTTCAAGACGAATTTGCAAAACAAGCCCAAATCAAACCCCTCCAGCAACTTGCTGGATATCTACGATGAGGTCTTTGTGCTGATGAGGTTGGATTTGTCCAAATTTTGTGCTGTGTAATATGATCTACACTTGGGTTTAATCCGTTTACAGGACATTGTTCTAAAAATCTAGTAGTTTTTTCAGATGTAAATTGTTTTTTAAGCGTGAAGAGGCTTTCCCCCTTGTTCGTCTTCCACACACAACATGCTCAGTCATTTCTAATTGTGGTTTCATGAACTTGGACATTTAACCTGCTAACTGAGCCATCTAGACTCCACTCCTGGGTAGATTTATGATGGGCAGAAATAATTGCTTCTCTTAGAACAGTGATGGCTAACCTTTTAGAGCCTGAGTGCCCAAACTTCAACCAAAAGCCACTTATTTATTGCAAAGTGCCAGCACAGCAATATAAGCAGTAATTTATTTCTCCTTGTTCATTGACAACTTTCAATCCTTCACCCTCCTAAGGACCCAACGCAGTTGAAAGGGGGAGGGCAAATTCGCCTATCATTTAGGAAGATTCTTTGAGTCCTGTCTGGTGAACTTCATACTGAGGTGAAGGACTGGGTGCCCACAGAAAGTGCTCCGAGTGCCGCCTCTGGCACCCGTGACATAGGTTCGCCACCACTGTCTTAGATAATTTCTGATGTCGCTCTGCCTTAGCATTGTGTAACCAAGCCCGGATGAGAGAGTGGGCATCTGGGGCACTGGGAGGGGGCCTCCATCACTCTGTACATGACAGGAGGACCTCCATCAGTCCTTCACTGAAGAACTACATGTGCCAGCAGTGGTCCAGTGCAAGCACCTCCCGGCTCCAGAAGAACCCTGTCTGCACAGTGGGATTTAGGTGGGGAGCTGGGCTGCATGCCCCTTATTCATAAAATTGTTTGGCTGAGCCGCACCCCACCTATCCAATCCACCCACTGAGGTGCTCCACCCTTAATAAACCGGAAGGGTGTCACTTAAATGAGTTAATGGGTTGGATATAGGAGGCCATCAGACAGTTATTAGCCATATATGCCTCCATGCCACCTATAACTGATGGAGGGCTCTCCTTTACCTAACACTTTTACAAAGCTGACTCCCGTAGCCATACAATTACACGTAGACCCCTAGAAGTCATTGCCTCCCCTAACCTACTTCATTTATGCTGTGTTTTATCATTATTTCCTGCTGTTACTATGTAGTAAGATTGGTTTTGGTACTTGTCTCCATGTAATATATTTAGTTATGTTGTTGTTTTGTTATATTACAGCTTTTATGCACTAAACATCAGATTGTCTAAAAACTCTAGAATGAGAGGCCACAATCTCTTTACAGCCCAGGCCCCTGATAGACTTAGCTTACACTCAAGCGCCCACTGACTTTAGACGGGCGTGAGTCTGCAGCAGAGTTTTTTAAAATTGCTGCAGTTTCTCCTGCTCCTGCACTGATCGCAGGAGCAGGACCAGGATCCTGGCTGTCAGAGACAACTAGAGATCCTAGGGAGAAAGTACAAGCGGTTTATTACCACTTCTGCCAATTCCTTTCATCACTGCCTAGCGCCGAAGTAAATGTAGTGAATAGCAGATCCTGTCCTGTCCCCGGCTCTATAGACCCGGTGATCGTGTGATCGCTAGGTCTGGAAGGGTCTGACCCAGTACAGCTCTGCCCACACAGGGGGTCGTTTTCTCCTGTCACCGGGGCTCTTATAGATGCCCCAGTTACAAGTATGAACTTGGAAGAAAGATCTATCTCCTTACCATAGTAAGTAAAAAAAAAAACACAGTGGGGGTCATTTACTAAGGGCCCGATTCGCGTTTTCCCGACGTGTTACCCGAATATTTCCGATTTGCGCCGATTTCCCCTGTATTGCCCCGGGATTTTGGCGCACACGATCGGATTGTGGCGCATCGGCGCCGGCATGCATGCGACGGAAATCGGGGGGGCGTGGCCCGAACGAAAACTCGACGGATTTGGAAAAACCGCTGCATTTTAAAGAAAAAAAGTGTCGCGGGACATGCCCTTACCTTCACCAAGTATAGGATCGTGAACTCCAGTGACATCTGGTGGACGTCGGAGGAACTGCCTTAGTGAATAGCTGGAAGACCCGAATCCACCGCAGAGAACGCGCCGCTGGATCGCGAATGTGCCGGGTAAGTAAATCTGCCCCACTATATGGGAAAGGGGTGATTTTTTTGGAGTTATTTTTTAAAATGTATTTTTATGGGGTTTTTTTTGTTTTTTTGGGGGGATACCATGATCTCTGAAGCAGTATTACCCGTAAAATTCTATTTGCGTGATCCGCAAACATGAACAAAATTATGATGGGCTATAAATGTTTTTCAATAGACTACAGATTCATTGAAAAAACTGACTTGTGAATAACCACCTAGAAAATAAACGGTCAGTATGGTGTCTGCTAGGGCCGCCACCAGCATCAGCCATACCCAGGCATGTGCCGGGGCCCAGAGCGGCTGGGAGGGCCCCACACGGCCGAATCTCTACAGTCTACATCAACCTGGCAGCGCCTGGTGAGGGGAGTGGTTAATAATGAATCCATAGGGGACTATATATAATTAAACCGGCTGTATATAAAATAACCATGACTGGGCTGTTTGGGAATGATAAACTAGGGAATATTTTAGGTACGGTAGTTTCTGAATTTTTAATGCAGCCCCATGAGTTCACTGCAAAGAGGCCCCCTGAGGCTCTGTCACCCAGGGGCCCACTGAGGCTCTGTCACCCAGGGGCCCACTGAGGCTCTGTCACCCAGGGGCCCACTGAGGCTCTGTCACCCAGGGATTACTGAGGCTCTGTCACCCAGGGCCCCCTGAGGCTCTGTCACCCAGGTGCTCACTGAGGCTCTGTCACCCGGTGCTCACTGAGAGGCTCTGTCACCCAGGGCCCACTGAGGCTCTGTCACCAGGTGCTCACTGAGGCTCTGTCACCCAAGGGACAACTGAGGCTCTGTATCCAGGGATCAACTGAGGCGTCTGTCACCCAGGGACTACTGAGGCTCTGTCACCCAGGTGCTCACTGAGGCTCTGCACCCAGGGGCACATGAGGCTCTGTACCCAGGGGCCCACTGAGGCTTGTCACCCAGGTGTCACTGAGGCTCTGTCACCCAGGTTGCTCACTGAGGCTCTGTCACAGGTGCTCACTGAGGTCTGTCACCAGGGGTCTATGAGGCTCTGTCACCAAGGCTGCTCACTGAGGCTCTGTCACTCCCAGGGCTCACTGAGGCTCTGTATCCCAGGGATCTACGAGGCTCTGTCCCAGGGACTCACTGAGGCTCTGTCACCCAGGGGTCCACTGGCTCGTAACAGGGCCTGAGGCTCTGTCACCCAGGGGCCCAAGAGGCTCGTCACCCAGAGGGCCCCGGAGGCTACTGTCCCCGGGGGCCCACTGAGGCTCTGTCACCCAGTGGGCCACTGAAACCTGGAGCCGACCCTGCCTGTGAAATGACAACACAACTTTCTGGTAAAGTTGTACATATTTTCATGCACATTCGAATGTACAAAAATAAATATGCAAAATTCGGAAGAATCCAACACCTAATAATCAGATCATTCGTATTTTCTCTTTTATCTGTAGTTTTGAAGTGGTGACGATAACCGGAGATGTGGGGGCGCGGGGACTGACGCCAATGTCTTCGTCACCTTGTTGGAGAGTCGGGATCACTCCGAAGATTCATCTCACCAGCAAGTATGTACAGTAACAGTACGGGGAGTACGAGGAGGAGCTGAGACCTGAGAATGGAAAAAGTTTTTAGAACTTTTGGAGACTTTAAAGAGGACCTTCACCACCACACATGTAGAGATTATAGAGAGGTCGCATTAACGCCTCACCAGCGTCATAGACGCGTGATTAGGCGCCATACCCCCCCAAAATAATGCCATGCGTAAAAGAACGCATGGCAATTATTCCCTGTTGCGCTTAGGCTGAGCGCCGGCGCGCCTGCAAATGAGAGGTACATGTCAGAGAGTGATCGCAGCTTGTGACACAGTGTCAGGGGGCGCCGGAGGGACCCGAAGTGAGTGCACCGGCCCCAGGGAGACTTGTGGGCTGCGAAGAGATGCTCTCCGTCCTGCTCTACCTGCCCGCAGCTGCCTGCATTTATGTGACCACGGGACTAAGAGCAGTGCGGGTGAGTGTGTGCGTGCTGTGTGAGTGCAACGTTGTGTTGTTGTGAGTGTGCATGTGTCTGCTGTGTTGTGAGTGTGTTGCAGGTGGTGAGTGTGTGTTGCAGTGTTGTGAGTGGGTGCAGTTGTGGTGAGTGGTGCAGTATTGTGAGTCCGCAGTGTGTGCTGTGTTGTGAGTCCGCAGTGTGCTGTGCGAGTGTGAGTCCGCAGTTGTGTGCTGTGTGAGTGTCGCAGTGTGTGCTGTGTTGTGATGTCAGCAGTGTGTCTGTGTTTGTGAATCGCGCAGTGTGTGCTGTGTGGTGAGTGTGTGCAGTGTGGTGAGTGTGGCAGTATTGTGAGTCCGCATGTGGTGCTGTGTTGTGAGTCGCAGTGTGTGCTGTGTTGTGAGTCGCATTGATGTGATGAGTGTTGTTGAGTCCCCAGTGTGTGCTGTGTGTGAGTCCGCAGTGTGTGTGACTTGTGTGAGTGTGGGCAGTGTTGTGAGTGTGGGCGAGTGAGTCGCGATTGTTGAGTGTGTGCGTGTTGGAGTCGCAGTGTGTGCGTGTTGTGAGTCCGCAGTGTGTGCTGTGTTGGTGAGTGTGTGCAGTGTTTGAGTGTGGCAGTTGTGTGAGTCCATGTGTGCAGAGTGTTGTTTTGTTGAGTCGCAGTGTGTGCTGTTGTGAGTCCGCAGTGTGTGCTGTGTTGTGAGTCCCATGTGTGTGCTGTGTGTGAGTGTGTGTGGCTGTGTTGTGAGTCTGCAGTGTGTTCAGTATTGTGAGTCCGCAGTGTGTGACAGTTGGTTGTGAGTCCGCCGTTTGTGTGTTGTGAGTCCGCAGTGTGTAGTGTGTGAGTCCGCAGATGTGTTGTGTGTGAGTCGCAGTATTGTGCTGGTTGTGATAGCAGTGTGTGCTGTGTGTGAGTCCGGGTGGCGTGTTGTGGTCGCGGTGGTGTGTTGTGAGTCCACAGTGTGTGCTGTGTTGTGAGTGTGTCAGTGTGTGTGAGTGTGCAGTGTTGTGAGTGTGTGCAGTGTGTGCAGTCCGCGGTGGCTCTGTTGAGGTGCAGTGTGAGTGTGTTTACCAAAATATTCCTACTCCTCCTCGGGTAAAAATACATCACAAATATTTGTCCGTTGCTTGCGGTTGCATTACGCGGCCTTGCATCGCGCTTACCAACGCGTTTGCGCCAAGGTTACGCGGGTTAGTGAAGCGGTGTTGCACATTTACGAGGCGTTTGTGTCCACATTTACGTTATTACGCGGCTTGCATCACGTTTGCGCAGGTTTCGTCATGGTTAAGCTTACGCAGCCTTTGCACACGTTAACAGCTGTAGCATCACGTTTACGAGGCTTTTGCGTCACACGTTACACGCCGCTTGCGTCACGTTTGCGCTTATGCGGCGTTTTGCGTCACGTTTGAACAATTATGAGGCGTTTGCGTCAGGATACGCATACACAGCAGTTGCGTCCCCGCAGCATTGCATCACGTTTATGCGCAGTTTGCATCATGGTGGTATGAGGGTCTGCGTCACATACGCTTACGATGCCGCTTACGTCACGTTTTGCACTATGTGGCGTTTGCATCATGGATACAATTACGTGGCGTTTGCGCACGCTAACATTTATGCCCCTTTGCGTTACGGTATGCTTATCGCGCGTTTGGTCACCGTTTATGCGGCATGATGGTTACACTTAAGCAGCGCTTGCGCACGGTTTACACATCCCCAGCCCTTGCAGCATGGTTACGTGCCGTTTTGAATCAAGTTACACTTATGCGGCGTTGTGGCACGCCTAACTTACTCAACATTTGCATCCCGTTTACACTTACTCCAATTTGGCATCAGTTTCACTTACTCACATTTGAATCACGTTTACACTAGCCGCGCTGCATCAAGTTTCACTTACTCGCCGTTGTGTCACGTTTAATCTTAAGTGGCGTTTGAATTACGTTTACTTTCACGTTTGTGTCCATGTTACGCTCACACAGCGTTTGCATCACGTTATGGGCCTTTAGATACACATAGAGCAATACATCTCACCACTGAAAGTATGAGGAAGATTAGCGTAAGACACGCCCCCAGCTCCACCCCCAGCTCTCCTCTCTGACCAAAACAGATTGTAATGGTCACATCTCAGGCTAATAACTCTGAACCGTGGGGCTAGAAGGAAAATTCAAAGTGCCCGTGTGAATCATATGTAGCAGGCTCCCTACATCATAATCTCCATAATCAGTGAGGTGGTTGAAAGGTCCTTTAAGAAAATTAATTTACATTTTTTACATGTACTGACACCTAGTGGTGAAACAGTTATTGCCACTTATTGGTCCAAACCCTCCTCCTGGCCTCAGGGATCGGCAAGGGTGGCCGACCCCACTGATTTAACGCTGATGGCCTACTCCTCAGCAGATCGCTCATAAACACGATTAGTCTAATAGAAAAAAACAAAAAGGCTAAATTTATGTTTTTTTGATTTTATAAAGCAGGAGATTGTATACATGAAAATTTGTGAGATGTGATGTATTTCCACTGTTTATAAATAGCAGGAGGGAAGGTGCCTGTTTCTGGTTTGATTGGACTAAAAGTTATGTGTATATAGATAGGGTGTATAAATGGCACCTGTATGCGGCATCTAAGTATTAGTTATTGTTTTTCCAAAAAATAATAATTGTTAACGTTACTAAAAACTCCGAGCGCTGTTTTCCATATATATTTCTGTACCCATTTCCACAGTTTTCTAGACCCTGCTTGTTGTCATTTAGAGGAGCTTTATATCTAAGAAGCTATGGTCCTTTCAGTTGTCCAAGGTCACGGCTCCATATCTGGTATGTGATGTAAGGTGCACTAACTTATATATCTGGTCATGTGATGCACACAGGTGCAGGTCGTTACTTCCTGACTGATGTCACACAGTGCCGGCTCTTATATCCTGCCGTCAGTGATGTCAAAGTGCGTATACTGTCAGTAGCAACAGGTGCACTGCTCCTTATATCCCCGCGTCATGTGATGTCACAACAGGTGCACGGCTCTCATTATCCCTGGTCATTGATGTCACACAGGTGCACTGCTCCTTATATCCTGGTCATGTGATGTCACACAGGTGCAAGACTCTATTATCCGGTATGTGAGTCACAAGGTGCCGCGGCTTTAATCATGGTCATGTGATGCACACAGGTGCACGGCTCGTATTATCCCTGGTCGTTGTTCTGATGTCAACAGGGGACAGCTGTTATATCCCTGGTCATGATGTCACACAGGTGCAGGTCCTTATATCCCTGGTCATGTGATGTCACACAGGTGCATGGCTCCATTATCCATGGCTGTCATGGGATGGTCACACGAGTGCATGGCTCCTTATATCCCTGGCATGTGATGTCACAAAGGTGCCGGCTCATTACCCATGGTCAGATGTGATTGTCACCACAGGTGACGGCTGTTATATCCTTGGCTTGTGAGTCACACAGGTGCTCATCTCGTTATAGTTTGCCATGTGGAGTAAAAGAGAGCTTGTGATAATCACAAGCCATGCACCTGTGTGACATTCACATGACAGGGATATAAGGAGCCGTGCACCTGTGTGAACATCACATGCACCAGGGATTATATAACGAGCCGTGCACCTGTGGGACTCATCACATGGCCAGGGATATAAGGAGCCGTGCCACCTGTGTGACATCACTGACCGGGATAAGAGCCATGCACTGTGGACATCAATGCAGGGATAAGACCATGCACATGTGTGACATCACATGACCAGGGATATAAGGACTGTGCACTCTTGTGACATCACATGACCAGGGATATAAATACGCTGTGCACCTGTGTGACATCACATGACCAGGGATTATAATGAGCTGTGCACCTGTGTGAATCACATGGCCAGGGATATAAGGAGCCGTGCACCGTTGTTGCATCACAATGACCCAGGGTATATGAGCTGTGCACCTGTGTGACATCAACATTGCCAGCGGTTATAAGGAGCCGTGCACCTGTGTGTGACATCACATGACCAGGGATATAATGAGCGTGCACCTGGGTGACATCACATGGCCAGGGTATAAGGAGCATGCACCTGTGTGATATCACATGGCAAGGGAATAAAGGAGCCATTGACCTGTGTGAACATCACATGACAGGGATATTAAGGTGCCGTGCACATGACCAGGGAAACAGAGTTATCCACTGGAAGTACCATAGCAGCTTTCTATATAAAGACAGCAAGCAGGGATCTAGAAAACCGTGAGGCTGAGGAATTGATAAAGAATATATGGGATATTGTTATAACCTTTCCTTACACAACCATATATTGATGGAAGTGGCCACCCCTTGAATGTACTTACAATATGATCTCTATAGCGCCCTCTGGTGCCAGAGATTTGTGCTGCAGGTGTAGATGTTCTCGCTTTGTCGTTGTGATTTATTGTGATGTCATTTCACCCTTTTGCTTGTTAAAGTTTGTATATTGTGTTTTATCATCATTACAGCACTGACAAGAGGTAACCGCCCTGTCACGGGGTGTTAGGAAGGCAGGCGACCCTTGCACTCTGTACAGAAACTGAAGTGGGACTGGTAAAGAAAATACAGGGATTCTAAGAACGTTCCTTTTTTTGCCATATACTTAGTGTGTGTGTAATCTCCATGTGCAGGAGGCTCAGGCCAACAAAAGAGGCTCATTGCCTGGCGTCAGGATAGCGCAGCGTCAGTATGGGAGGATGGACCCGCGTGGGACTGATAACGCCATTTTACTCATTAAATCCTTTAAATTGTAGGGTTTTAATAAGTTTTCAGTCTAATTCATCCTACGGTAAAGGGCCCTCTGCAGCAGACTAATCTGAAGAGGCGAAGAAATTCCCCCTTAAATGCTGAAGGGCAGTAAATGGAAGTGAGAATATTTCGGGAGTCTCTTTCCTTAAAGGGAAACCTCATAGGATGTGGCCCCGAGTCTTCACATACAAATAAAATCCTCGAAGGGAAATGTTTTATCTCTTGGCTCCCCGAATTGAACTTCCAAATTTACAGTATTCAAAAAGTGAGTTTTTCCCTATCTTGTCACCTCTAGTGGGCGCTGTTGCTACTGATCCCATCTATAGTGCATTGAAGTTAGAGTTCTCCTTACAGAGACTGCCAATTAAGGCCGCCATGTAGGCGTGTGGGTATTATAGCCATGGATGCTCCTCTAGGGGATTCTGGGGAAATATGCATTTTCTAATCTGAGGAGAAGGTCCAAAAGGAATCTACCATCAATACTACATCATGGTAAACCCAGGGACATTACTCATAGATCCAGACACCGTGACTGTGGTATCTCCTTCTATTTGTTATCCATGGGCCTCTCTTCCTTCTAAAATCAGCTTTTACAATGATGCTAATCAACCAGATGTTACCATTGCCCCTCCGTGCTTGGCTTCACAAGCTGTTACACTGTCTCCTCTTTCCACCCCTTACCTCCTAGCACTTTCCCTCATCTATCACTTGATGGAACCTTACACAGTGGGAAGAGGAATATTGCACAGATAAAGCCGCAGTGTAACAGCCTGTGACAACACATTGCATAAATGTAGAAAGGTAGATTTTTTTAGAAGGCAGGGGCATGGATAACACATATAGAAGATACCACAATCCCGGTGCCTGGATCTATGAGTAATGTCACTGGTTTATCAGGGGGATTGTGATTTCCTTAAAAAGTTGAGTCCTATAAGGTTTATCTAAGTTTCAAATACACCCCCAACATGGGCATTAGTCTATACGTTGCGATGTAATTAGTAGGCCAGCACACAGTGAGATATCATGCTAATTTATACCTAGGTGGCGCTATTGATATCTGTCAAGGAATTTGTTGTGTTTGGTCTACCTGGCAGAATAGTTTTTTTATATTTTCGCTTTTAGGGTCTCTGTCTTCCTCCTCTTCTGTGTCTTTAGATCGGAAATGGTAAATTCGCATAAAACTTTAGTTCGAAAGAAGGACTCAATTCAGCTTTTTCACTCTTTTGGGCAAAAAAAAGGTGAAAAAAAAGAGAAAATCCATAGTTTTTCAGCGTAACATGACGTTATATGAGCAGCTGCTACATCATGTTTTCTTTTGTACCGGAGATCCTCAGACTACCATGTACAGTGCACCCAGAGGCCTGATATGCATTAGTGTTACTAGTGCTAAGGGATTCTCCATTACATTCCAATTTTAAAAAATCTGAATATATTTATGTTTGTCAGCATTCACTCTAACTTTCAGTTACAATCTGATCCAGATGATTTTTAGGGATACTAGTCAGAACAGCATGTCCCCGCAAACCAGCCGGTGGTATATACTGCGGTGTGCAATAGGATGTGGCAAATCCACCATCATTGTCTTACTTAGAATCTGCCAATCAGAGTTAGATTACACTAATAATAGTGACATTTTGGGGCACATTTACTTACCTTGTCCTGTCGCAATCCCCAATCCTCACCGGTCCATAGGATGAAGTCGCATGTGTCGCTTCCCGTAGGTCCCGAGTGAGTTCACATTCTTCTCTGTTGTATCTAAGTGCATTGTCTTGTGACACAAATGGAATTTAAATCCCCCGCTCAGTCCGAATCGTTGGGTTGTCCGCACGGCCACGCCTGATTTGTCCCGTCCTATGCGCAAAAACCCAGTTAAATGCGGTGCAAAACCAAAAAAAAATTGGGAGGAAACCCGACGAAACGGGTCCGCGCGGACCCTTAGATATGTGCGACACAAATCGGGGGTGTGGCCATCTGTAAATCCGACCGATTCGGACAACCGCGGGATTTAACATTCATATTTGTGTGTCGAAGACAATGCACTAGATACAACAGAAGAAGAAGGTGAACTACGGGGACCTGAGCGGGGAAGCGACACTTGCAGGAAATTGGCGCGATGATCTTAGTGAATCGCGGCAGAACCAATCCTCGACGGACAAGCACCTCGGGGATTGCGACGGGAGGGTAAATAAATGTGGCCCCATAGTGTTCCATAGTGTCCCATGGTTGTCACTAAGGGATTTGGGAAAATATGCAGATAGGTTTCCAGAATTGGATAAGGAAACTAGTTCTAGTCACAGTGCCCCCATCGTAGAAGACAGGGCTCCCACAATAGGGCTGGACACCCGTATAATAGTGACTTGTCACCCCCGGCTCTTTTAGTACAGATGAGTTTGAAAATGACTACCAATCCCCCAGCCAGGGCAATGTCTGAGGGGTCCTATCTTTCAGGCTATGTCCAGAACATGGCGGCCATCTTGAAAGCCGCCATATTGGATAAAGAGCAGTTTTCCCACAACAAGGTGTCATGTTCAGCAAAGATTGTCTCAGGATAGAATTGCCGGCATCAGATCTGCTCATATCTCTTGTGATTTAGAATTATCAGCACAGACATTCTCCACAAGATTCTCTGCGGGTTCATAAGGATGGATCCAGCGCTTTCCGTTCTGTGTTTAGCACTCGGCGGACAAAACGTCACATAGCTGTGCGTCACAGGCAACGCTCCCCGTTGTTTTGAATCACAAAAGTATGACAGATCTGATTGCAGGCAATCGATGTGTTTGTTATGTCAACTCCCATTGGAAAAAAAACTTGTCCCTGATCACAATATGGTGGTTTTTCAAGATGGCGGATACGGCCCCAAACCCCTTATATGCTGGGGGATCAGATAGCTATTTTTGGGTGGTTTCTGAAATAAAAGGATGTCCGGGGGACTATTAATTGATAAGGGGGGTAGGGGATTGGGTTTCTATTCGGTTCCTTAGGATTCAGGTGGTTTCGTCCAGCCAGTAGTCTGGCTATTTACCCATAAGCCCCTCTCCTGCCTTCATATATCACAGGAATAACATCAAAACCCTCGCAGAGACGTATATACAAAAATACTTATAAAAAATACATGTGACAAGAAACTACATAAAATAAAAATACAAATACGAGAGAAACACAACTGGACACAAACTCTCCTGACCATCCAGACACGTATGTGTAGTGTATATACAATATAATCTATATATATCTAATATATCCTGAGCAGGATCACATCCAGTAACTGACCATAACATGTACATATGAGCACTCATGCACAATAGCATCTTATAATCTACTCCTCAATACACGGTTAGGGCAGGCTCCACGTGTGAAGATGGGCTAGGCTACAGGTTATTAATGTAGTTACACTAATAATATAACACTCACTGTAAAACTTAGCTATGTACTTATATGGTAAAACACATAACACCTGGAATATCTACTAGGTACACGTATAAAGTCTACAAGATTATAATAAGTCCTATGTTATTATTTACTCTATATAAGTATAATACATACACAGAAAGCACACACAATAATGACCTGGTTCCTTAGGTAAGTGCTTGTACGGTCCGGGGGGAGGGGGTCAGAGCAAGAGACAAAAGAGACTGATTCTGTTTACCAGCTTAATATCCTGTGTGTGGAGTCCCTGCCACCCCCTTAACCTCCACCCTAAGACCCTCTTAGGATGACCCCATGGGTGCAGGGAATCTCACACCTGGTTCATGGTGGCTTCTTACTGTTCAAGCCTTTTGATATGTTAATGGACCCATGGCTTCAGTACCACAATGACTACCACCACAGAGTTCAGTGACTGTTTCAGTATATTACTGGTACCATTTACACTATATTATATTATAATAATAGAGCAGAGGGTCCAGTTATGAATATATCCCCTGTAACATCTCCCCCTGAGTAAATGCCTGACACACTATGCTGTGAGTCTGCTTTCTATGTGAGTGTTTGACATAAAATAAACACAATAAAGTACAAAATAAAGACAAATAACAACAAAACATCACCCTTCATGTATGTGGTGGTGTAAAAATAAAAAACAGAACAGCATAGATTATATTCATCTAGAGGTCACAGTCCATATGGTCTTGAGTGCACATCACAAGGTCATTTGCATCTTGGCCCAATCTTTGGATGGATGGTTCAGCTTTCATGCCATCTTTTGTGAAGAGGGATTGGGCTAGTTGCACTTCCTCAGTAGCAGACAATCACCGTTCTCTGTGTGTTCCCACCTGGAATGATCAAGGAAGAGGGACACCTGCATAGAGGAGAGTCCTCAGTGATGTCACATGATACAGAAACACAACTTGCAATACATGTATATACCACTAAGACATTGCGTTAGCAAGCAAGTCTTTATATTACTGTTACCTGGCACCTTCAGATACACGGTATAAACAAAGGCTGGGATGTCACTCCTATGGTTGCTTCCTTTGACCGGCAGCTTTAAAGACCCGCGTCCGACTGAACAGCTCTTTGTACCATAATCGCTCTGCAGTTCACCATGGTTTTACCCACTCCCTGCAGAATCCCAATAGCGCGAAGCTATTGCCCACGGACTATTGGCTCGCGCGCGGACTTGACTGGCGAATTACACTGTACGTCCATAGGTCCTAGAGATAGGTGACCACTCCTTTCCTGCGACCTTTGCACCATTAGACAGGGGCAGGTAATCACCCCTCTACCCGAATTTACATTAATACTGAGGATGCAGAAATTAGGGAGATTATACCCCAATCTTAGTGGAATATTTTGTAATTGCTTAACATGTTACCAGGTGAAATCCAACACTGAGAGTAGAGAGTTCTGCGTACCACATTAGCTTAGAACCATATATTGCCAAAACAAATATGAAACATAAAGAAGGCCAAATTTGTATTTACGATTACACCTTGTTTTACAGGGACGAGGCCTGACTTCAGGATTGAGCCATAATGACTGAACAATACACTTCCTTGTACTTCTGCTCCTCGATGAGGTTGAAAACAAAAGGATGGGACCTCATTAACAACTTGTACAAACAGACTAGTTACAGGTTCAGGGACAGTAAACCTCTCCCTCCCCCCTCTAGGTGATAGAATATAATCACCAAGCAATGAGAGCTCATGAGGTTTACAATACACATCCTGCGCCAATATATGGGGATCCATGATTTATTAATTTTGGCCAAGTATTTTGGATCCCCAACCTTAAGCCTATTGCGCAGAATTCCCAGTAGGGCTGTCGGTTGTACAGTTGATGTGGTACCTGCTCCATGTGAAAGCCACACATTTGTGCCCCTCCTTGGTGAGACCCTCCCCCGTTCCTACAGGTAACCTCCTTGTGGACAGAACCTCTTTATAGTGCCAACTGTAAACAGGTGAAAACAACCTCACACCCCCACTTCTCAGTATTGGCTGGGAGATGCTCTTTGTACAGTGGTTCCTTGCAGTCTGGGGTGAATGGCTATCGTTTCCTGATTTTATAAGACCTTCTATCTTTGAGTAGATCCCTGTCTGAACCTGTTCTATCACCAGTGGCAGCCTCCATGAGTGAGTCTTTTGCTGCATTCAATCTAATTGTGTATCAAGATATGGAAACGTCTCCACAAACATGCGGATCTGCCTTGTGGGGTTCCTGGACATGATTTAGTCACCCTTCTATACATACTTCAAACCTCACAACAGAGACACGGGCTCATCATAGATGGTTGGTCTGAAGTTAACCAGTATGTGGGGTGCACTACCAAATGCCCTGTTACCATTCTCTGAGGATGCGAAAGTCTGTCTCCCTCAATGAAATTGGCCATTACTGGCGGGCTGCTTTCCCTATGGCCCCTCAATCTTGGTAAAGATTGCTGGTAGCCATAGTTGAACCGCTCCCTGCGATGTTCCATTGGAACAGAAAATTTCTTACAATAACCTTCAAAGTGTACAGGAAGTGAAAGGTCTAATTTCATCATAGCTTGGGATTATATTACATATATTCAAAACGATATTGCATCCTCTCCATTATGGGAAGATTGTGCTTCAGTACATTACTGGAACAACATGCAGGTATTGGCTGATCACTGACGTCTCTGAGTGTTGCCCTCTAATCCTACCATTTATCCCACGAGCAATGCTTTGTCCCTATCTACTCGGATGCCCAGTAGTCCAGGCCTAGTAACAAGCGGGGTGTGGAGTGATCTGTAGCAGCCGCAGTCGTCTAGTCTCATCTTCCCCCTTCTGACTCGAAACACAAACTGTTTCGTGGGCAAAGACTCTTTGATGGACGTCTGCTGCTACAGCTGATCTCATCCCTTTTTGCATTTCACATTTCAGGTTGTCAAAATCATCGTATGTGCTGCTTTTTGCTTAATATTCGGTTATTTCCATGTTAAACTATAACACTATCCACATCTGCATAAACTTCTCCTTTCCAGCGACACTGAGACTGCAGCTGTGCCATGCGCTTTCCCGCTCTTTTATAGCCTTCTTTGCTCTTCCAATTTGTCTCTAAGCTGCCAAGCTGTTTAACCCCTTTCCTTACAACAATTGCAATGCAAATCTTCAGGAACCTTTGATCCTTTGTCTACACTAATTCTCCATTTGCTAATGGCTCTCTAAATACACACCCAAGCTTGGCCATCATATGGAGCCTCTTTGATGTCTGGTTCATTACACTGCGCTTAGCAATATGCAACTTATCAAGGAACTCGCCTGTCTACTAGGGATTCCCATAGCAGCTCAATGAGTTCCTCTTTCTTAGATAAACAGGGTTTAACGAACTACATGTACTCAACTTTTCAAAAATCACATGTTCCACTTGCCATATTGTATCCCTGCGATCTGTGTTACTCTGTACTAAGGACTATAACCAGCAAAGCCCTCCCACAGCCGGTCACCTCACAAGGGTCTGATAACAGAAAACAACCAGAATCCTTAAGAACTGAACTTATATAGATTACTGCCAATACACCCTACCTCCTAGCCTCAGATGAAACTGTGACTACCGTCCGAACCTACCAGTCTAATAACCTAAGTTCACAGTATAACAACTTTCACCACTATATACCTAATTAGATGGATCATGAACATTTGGGATGGCCTCGCCATTGATAAAGGGGGGGGGGTAGGGGATTGGGTTTATTCGGAGCCTCTAGGTTCAGTGGTTCTGTCCAGCCCCTTAGTCTGTGCTATTTACCATAAGCACCTACTCCAGTCCTCATATATCACAGGAATAACATACAAACCGCGCAGATACTTATATACAAAAATACTTACTAACAACATACTGTGACAAAGTATAACTACATAAATACAATACAAAATACATAGAGAAACCACAACTGGGCACAAATCCCTTCCTGACCCCTCCCAGACACCGTAATGTGTAAGTATATACAAATATCTAATATAATATAATATATCCTGAGCAGGAATCACATCCAGTACTGACCAATATACATTGACATATAGAGACTTATGCACAAAATGCCATCTATAATCTACTCCTCCAATACACGTGTAGGGCAGAGACTCACTTGTAATTGGCTACGCTACAGGTTAACATGTAGTTACACTAATATATATACACTTACTGTAAAACGTTACTATGGATATATATAGGTACCACCTCATAACACTGGAAATCTATAGGTACAGATAAAAGTTACTATATTTAATAAGTACTATGTATAATTACTCTTTAAAGTTATATAATACCCAAGAAAGCACCACAACTATATGACCTGGTTCCTTAGGTAAGGGCTGTAAGTCCGGGGGGAGGGGGTTCAGGAGCAAGAGAAAAAGAGAACTGATTTCTGTTTTTACCATGCTTAAATTCCTTGTGTGTAGTCCCGGCCCACCCCTTATACCTCCACCCTAAGACCCTCTTGGGTAGCACCCCAGTGGTGCAGGGATCTCACACCCTGGGTCTGGTGGTTCTCTTACTGTTCACAGCCTTTTGATTGTTAATGACCCCAATGGCACAGTTACACACACTGACATCCACCACAGAAGTATCAGTGAACGTTTAGTATAATACTTATCCCTTTCACTATGGAATAATATATAATAATAGAGCAGAGGGTCCAGTTATGAATAATATCCCCTGTAACAATAATAGCATCAAACCCATTCTGTATTGGAATATGAATCAGATTTTTCTAGTAATAATTGGATGTAGTTGGAGAAGCTCTTTACCCAGAGAACCGGCTCGCTCCACAGCGCCCCCGGCTGGCAGGAGCAGTTTGTTCCCTTCCTTGGTAGTCAAATACATGACAATTTAGCTCATGGTGTCAGGGGAGGGGGCCATGCATCCCCCCACCTCACTCAAGCCACAAAGCAAATGTCTACGCTTTAATGAAAAATAAATTATAGAGAATTATCATGTATTTTAAAAAAACATTGTACCGTATAATTTTGCCATAACACTGAGGCCCGAGGCACCCGAAACCTCACTAACAACCCAAATTCCACCCCATTGCTGTAGCAGCCAATCACAGAACAGCTTTCATTTTCACCCAGAGCAGTTTATAAAATGGCTGCTGTGCTGTGACTGGTTGCTATGGGTGACGAGGCCTGCACTGCCGGATGGTCGTGGTATTTGGAGCCCATTAGGAGGATTGAGGGAACCGGCTAGAAGAAAAACTCAGAGGAACCAATTACAGCACAGGTTTTATTTTTTAAGAGAAGAATGTAAAACGTAAGCTGTGCTGTTATTGGTTGGCAGGGGCTCAGGGACAGGAGCGAAACTGGTAACATTAGGGTCTCAGCTACAACATAAGATTTTGTTTCAAAAGGCTTCAATAATACACACGTGATGTACAGGGTGATGTCACAGTACAGGGATAATACACACAGTGATGTCACAGTACAGGTATAATACACACAGTGATGTCACAGTACAGGGATAATACACACAGCGATGTCACAGTACAGAGATAATACACACAGTGATGTCACAGTACAGGGATAATGCACAGGGTGATGTCACAGTACAGGGATAATACACACAGTGATGTCACAGTACAGGGATAATACACACAGTGATGTCACAGTACAGGGATAATACACACAGTGATGTCACAGTACAGGCATAATACACACAGTGATGTCACAGTACAGGCATAATACACACAGTGATGTCACAGTACAGGGATAATACACACAAGCTGCTCTCCCACATTTTGGTTTTTATGGCAAAATTATAAAGGCAAATGTTTTTTTTTATTGTGTTGTATAAAATTATGTATAATGTATTTGCTGTTGACAGGTTGGAGGTATTGGGTACTGCAGGATGTTTTTTCTACTAGCATTATACACTCTTCTCCATAATAAAAAAAAATATCTTAGTTACCAACAAAATTAGAAAAGTTTAAGCCCTCCTCCGAAACTTCACTTTGGACTGCCCCCGAACAAACACAGGACTGCCCACATCGGGTGGAGTGTCTTTAGGCCACACCCATTCTTGAAATTAGGCAAGCTGAAATATAATTTGGGACTGTTTCTGTAACTTTTATACCATCCCAGCACATGAAGTCACAAAAGCCAACAGTAAAGCAGAGAAGAGAGGTAAGTAGGTAAGTTTAAGATTCTTTGTTATTTTACAACAATAAAAATTTGGACCCCAAATGAGTTTCTTCTGTATAACCCCTTTAAAACCAGTACCAAGATAAGACAAGAGTATCTGCTTTCTCTCAGAAACAGCGCCACCCTTATGTGCAGGTTGTGAATGGTATTGCAGTCTAACTATTTCTATCACTGAATCTGAGGTGAAATACCATTAATAGTCTGTGGACAAGTGTGGCGCTGTTTCTGGAAGAGAGGATGGTTCTGGCCACAGTCCAGCAGCAACATCACCAGCGCCACCACATGGAGAGAAGTGGTAGTGAGTCCTAAAGAAAAAACAGTCCTGCAGTACCCATGTACAAATCCATGGGGGAAAGCTGTGACATCTGGGTGCAGGATGCAGGGTGCAGGGTGCAGGGTGCTGTGGTCAGTCCTGCCATGTTGTAGCACATATCAGAGAATTGGCTAGTCACACCTATACTGTACATACCCTTCACAACCAATGACCTACAGACTATATACAGTAGCTCCCTGCACTTATACAAAGCACCAAACCTCCTGCAAAGTTATAGCACCTCTCCCAAATTACTTGTTTCCCCTTCAAAAAAAACTTCTCAGAAATCTATAGTTATCTGTGCCTCTGTAATTCCTCCTAGAAATGGAAGAATAAACTGTCATCTAGGAGTTACCATTCACCTTGATTGTATAGACTGGGTGTGTGATCAGGGGTGTGTCTCCACCTGGTACCACCCAGTTGCCAATTTATCTCTACTTTTACATTTCCCTGGAATAATTGAAGAGGAACAACACAATCCAGTTCTAAGAAAACTGTTATTCTATAGGAAATAGAAATATTTCCTAATAAAGATGGAAAACGGGTCATCCATACTAATCCCTGGCTGACCCCTTTAATGATAGATTCATGATACCCGCCTTCACCTCTAGAGGGAGCTATATTTATGCATAATGGCGGAAATAATTCCATGCATGGAGTTCTGTATCGTGTGGTCCATGTGCTGTTATGTTACATATTACATATACTTCCCCTTCAGCACAACATTACATGACAACCAGAGTGGACAATCCCTTTAAACCACTGTTTATGGGATAAAGGGAACTTGTCAGCACATTTTCACAAATGCCGCTAGTGAACAGGTTCCCATAGAGCCCTATTAACCTACTGACACCCTTTTTTTTAGCTAATTTTGTTTCCCTTTCATCCCCATAAATTAACTGGATCTTATATTATCCGGCATCAGAGGGGGTGTGTCCTTCTCAGCCAGCCCCTCCCATATACATCTCCCCATGTCCCATGCCTCTTCTCAGCATGTGGTGTGACAATGGTGATGTCATCCAAGGTCCTTTTACCCGGTTATGTTTGCAACGTCTACCCCATGTATGTATCTGATCACATGAAAGCACAGCAGCCTTCATGGACTTCTACTCCTTCCCATCCTCCATGGAGGCTGCTGTGCTTTTTTGTGATTAGATACATGATCAGGGTACACGTTGCAAATGTAACAGGACCTTAGATGACATCACCCTAAAGTGCCCAATGATGTAACAGAGCTCTTTCTCAATGTGCCATACAGCAGCATGTCCTAGCAGTGAGACCTGTCAATCAGAGAACAGAGAGGCGGGGCAATGCAAGTAAAATTTACAATGCAGGACTCACTTAGTATAATTGGACTTACATCAGGTTTACAAACTGATTTTTTTTTAACATTGCACCCATGGAGAGGAACCATTCAGGGATAAGGGCGATGCTTAGTTAATGAAGTAATTATTTTGGGTGGGCTAATTTGCATGGCAGGTTCTCTTTACAGCACAACTTCAGCCTATGTTTCTCTGCACCAGATTTGATCCACATCCCCCATGTATGTAAGGTAACAAACCTCTTCTGCTCTAACAGAGAGGATTCTGGGGCTTCATCCGTCCCGGAATCCTCATGGACTTTTTACAGGTGTTTCGTGCACAAGAAACACATTTGGAAGCAATGTATAACCTGCACTCAGCCCGGCCTCCATGACAGTAATGACATTTCTTCCAATGATCACCCTCTCGGGTTTCCCTCCTCTGTGGTGGCATGTACCTGACTAAGCGGACTCAGCGCCAGACACGTGTTATCTTGTTTGCTCGCTGAATTTAGTGTCTGGTTCTTTGATGTATCTCTGATTGGTGTCTCTATGTCTGTATAGGAGCAGAACAGCGTTTGAGAGGACAAAAACCGACGTGTTCCGGGTCAAAACCAATAATGTCGGGCCAATTAAAAAAATCCGGTAAGGGTTCTGACGGTTCTGTATTTTATGTGTAGTACTCTATAGCCACCTGTAGATGGGGACATACACCCTGTAACTGACCAAGAATATTACATTCTTGTACAGTAGAGGTAATAACACACAATCTAATACATTTATTACACTGTATGTAATGCAAAAAAGATGGAAAGAATGAAAAAATATGGAAAAACCAAGAAGAGAAGTGGAATAAGAATAATGAAAGAAAAATACAGGGGGGAATGATAAGGCTATAGTTTTGGGGTACAGCTAGCAGACATCAGTTGTATGAATAACATATGTTAGATAGGGCCCTGGTATAGATTTTTAGAAGCTTTAATTTAGTCTTCTGTGTCAGGTTATCACAGAAAGCTTGGTCAAGGAGAACAGGACTCGTCCAGGCCCATCAGGGCCAATGAGGAGATGCTGGTTAAGATGGGGAGGCTGGTATATAGATAAGGGATCCTTCTGGGGCAGTCCCAATCTGTGTGTGGTAAGGATCCCTGTGTAGAAGGGGAGACCCATGGTGTTAGCGGCAGGCCAGGGGTCTCCAGGAATCCTTGCTAAAACTTAGCAGGTAACAGGCTGTAAACTAAAAATCCTGTTGTCGGAGGGCTGTCTAGATGGAGCCAGATTGGCTCTGCTGCTTGGGCAACAGGATGGTAGTCTCTATGGATTCAGCACACAGAGACGCCCACTAAGGAAGCATTAACCTAGAAGACTGAACTCCTATATTCCGAATACTCCATTCTGGCAGTAGATCGCAGCAAAGGTTATCTAAATGATCAATGTAATATCAGGTGAGTTCCAGTCTTCTAGGCGAAGGAAGCTTAAAGGTGGCATGGGAGAGCTGGCCAGGCCCTCTCCAGCTGACTACCAAACTAACTGGAGCTGAATTTCGTGATGACCGGTCCAGTGGGATATTACACATTCATCAGGGTGGTGACATAATCTAGAGTTGTAATGGGCCAAAATATCATTTTAGAATTCAATTAGAAATTATGTTTGTATAAAAATAATAATTTGTTTATGATGTAACTGATACAGAATTCATAATCATCGGCTTCCCATTGAAATAGATGAAATACTGTTAGTCTGCCGCCACCACTAGAGGGAGTTTATTGTCTTCAGATTCATAGTCTCTACCTAAAGGGTTATTTCGGGATTTTGACATTAATGATCTATCAGATATAAAATTAGTAGGGTTTCAACTTGAATCTGGTGACCTTAGAATAGGCGGTGACCCCTTTCATTGTACACGCCATAGTAAGTCTTTCTATATAAATGTATATATAAGGAGTTCCCCGTAGTGGTGGTCACAGGCAGAAATAGTCTGACACCATTTTTGACCTCTGTAGTCCTCTGTAGTCCTCTCTGAGGATTGTAGCATTTCACTACAGAATGATTGAACAATATAGAGACTGGACTGTCCCCTGCACAGCCTTGTAGATCTATGCCCCACCCCTGAGGAACAGGGATAAGTCGTCACGTAATTTAAAGGGCAATTTTTAGCCTTCATTAAAGTACAAATAAAAAATTACATTTTGTATTACATTTAGCTCATTTTTATCCATGATTTAGGTTCTGGTCCACTGTTTTAGTTCCATTGTGGGTTTTGCATCAGATTAGATGGAGCTTGACCAGTTAAAAAGTATATTTTAATGCTGTAAAGTTCATAGAACCCGCAAAAAATAGGTGACCCCATACATATCCACAATTGAGACATTCCATTGTGTTTTATAGAATTGAGCACGATAACACAGGGATGAATGCCGGCTGGTACCTTGATCGTGTCATCATCACTGACATGAATCGGCCTCATCTGCGCTTCTACTTCCCATGTAACAACTGGTTGAGCAAAGAAGACGGTGATGGCCTCTATGTCAGAGATCTGCTGGGAAGCCTCAACCCCATGGACGTCCCCAAAAGTAAGTGTCTTCATCATCTACATTTCTTAAAGTAAATCTCCCATCAAGATCCACCAGGATATACCAGGGACATTACTCATAGATCCCGGCACCGGGACTGTGGTATCTTCTTATATTTGTTATCAATGGCCTCCTTCCTTCTAAGCTTCCAATCTTCCAATGTTACCAAATTCAAGCACTTACATTACCCCAGCCCCTGATGCGTGAGAGGCGGGGACTCACATTACACCAGCCCCCGATGTGTGAGAGGCGGGGACTCACATTACCCCAACCCCCGATGTGTGAGAGGCGGGGACTCACATTACACCAGCCCC
>WNYA01001298.1:0-17151 GCA_019512145.1 Engystomops pustulosus | reverse complement strand
TTTTTTTTTTTGGATAGATTTTTCAAATAAATATTTGACATGTATATTTTTTCGATCCGAAGTTAATTTTGTGAGAAATTCCACCAACCAATAGGGAAAAGATAAACAATTAGAGAAATAATATATAGTAACTGTATATATGTATAATTGTGTTTATTCATGTACTTATCTCTATGTTCTGTTTATCTTGCAGTGAACAAATACATTGCCCGCGTGTTTACCGGCTCGGCCAACGGCAGCGGCACCGATGCCGATGTGTTCCTGAATATTTTCGGTGAAAACGGAGACACAGGTAGAAAAAATGATCATTTTATACTCAAAAGTACAAACCTCCTATCTGCTCCTGGCCTTTGGGACCAACTCGGGAGCCCCAGTACAATTATATATATTGTGCATATATATATCAGGGCAGCACGGTGGCTCAGTGGTTAGCACTACAGCCTTGCAGCACTGTGGCTCAGTGTCAGTGCTTATTATTACAGCCTTGCAGCGCTGGGGACCTGGGTTCATGACCCAGGGTCAACATCTGCAAAGAGTTTGTATGTTCTCCCCATGTTTGCGTGGGTTTCCCCTGGGTCCTCCTGTTTCCTCCCACACTCCAAAACATACTGGTAGGTTGATTAGATTGTGAGCCCCATTGGGGACAGGGACTGATGTGACAAGTTCTGTGCAGCGCTGCGTAATCTGTGTGCGCTATATTAATAAAGGAATTATTATTTTTATATTGTTAATATCTTATAATACTGTAATGGACATGAGAATAAAGTCAGCAGAGAGGAAAGGCTCAGGGTGAGGATCCCCATGGCTACCCATATCATACAATTCCTCCGCTCTTGTCTGTATTTCTCATCTTCTTTCCAGGTGAGAGGAAACTGGACAATGACAAGGACAACTTTGAAAAGGGAGCGGAGGACAAATTCACCATCGATGCACCAAATTTAGGAAAAATTAGGAAAATCACAATAGGTCACAACAACAAAGGAGGGTCAGCTGGATGGTTCCTAGAAAAGGTCAGTACGTGGGAAAAAACTCCTGCCTTCTAAAATCAACTTTAAAAATGTTGACAAATCTTTTGTAACTCTAATTTAAAGGAACAATTTTAAGACTAATATATAAATCAATTTCTTTTGTGGAAAAAAAGAGAGAGTGTACCTCTGACACTTTAACCCTTTCAGGACCTGGCCCTTTTTTGTTTTTTAAATTTCATTTTTCACTCCCCATGATCAAAAATCCATAACTTTTTTTATTTTTCCATGTCCAGAACTGTGTGACAACTTGTTTTCTGCGTAACAAATTACACTTCATAGAGATGGTAAAAAAACACATTTGTGCCGTTTTCTTGTCGGCTTGGATCTTACGGCTTTCACTCTGCACCCCAAATGACATGTCTACTTTATTCTTTGGGTCGGTACGATTACGGGGATAACAAACTTATATAGGTTTTATAATGTTATCATACATTTAAAAAAATTAAAACCTCCTGTACTAAATTTTTTGGGGGGATTTTGCCATCTTGTCAGAGTGTCTGACATTTTATCCCCATGCCTCCTCACCATTCAGCACTTCATGTCATGTGACCAGGGTGAAGGTCCTTTACCCTCTACCATTTGCTAAATCTACCCCTTGTATGCATCTGATCACATGAAATCCCAGCAACCTCCGTGGACTCCTACTTCTCCCCATCCTTCATGGAATAATTTTGTGATTTCATGTGATCAGATACATACATGGGGTAGACATTGCAAATGTTACAGGACAAAGGATAGGGTCTAACTTATTTTGTGGGAAAACCCCTTTAAGGCCACGAGAATTTGGTAGAGATTTTTTGACATGTTCTGTCCCTGGGACATAACATAGGATGTTTGTTTAGTGACCCAGATAAAAGGGAACATTTTAGTTTTTCGCAATGCAGCTGTATTATGCTGGATGTCATGGGTTCTGTTGGACCCATTGGGGCAGATTTACTTACCCGGTCCTGTCGCGATCCAGCGGCGTGTTCAGGTCTTCCAGCGTTTCACTAAGGTCGTGCGCCCAATGTCCACCAGGTGTCGCTGCTGCGCCGAGGTCCGCCGGAGTTCACCTGGTTCTTCTCGGTGCATTTGAGTGATCGATTTTGCAACACACTTCGTTTTTTAAATTCCGCGTTTTTTCCGAATCCGTCGGGTTTTCCGTCGGCCACGCCCCCGATTTCCGTCGCGTGAAAGCCCGGCTGAATTCGGCACAAAACGGAAAAAGTCGGAAAACCCCACGAAAGTGCGGCCGCGGAGCCCTTAGTAAATGAGCCCCATTGTCTGGACCTTCAGAAGAATACAGCACTTGGGTCCTTCTGAGATCCAGTCCTATAATGAATTCAGGTAAAAAAAATAAATTTATCTTTTCCTGGACTAAAAACAACCAAAATTATGAATCCACACATAATGGGGCAGATTTACTTACCCGGCCCATTCGCGATCCAGCGGCGCGTTCTCTGCGGTGGATTTGGCTCCGACCGGGATTTATTAAGGTAGTTCCTCCGCCGTCCACCAGGTGGCGCTGCTGCGCTGAAAAGCATCGGAACGCACTTCAATACACCGAGGCCGGCTGAGTGAAGGTAAATGCAAGCTCCGCGACACAATTCCCTTTTTTAAATACGTCGGGTTTTCGTTCCCCGATTTCCGCCGCGCGCATGCCAGCGCCGATGCGCCACAATCCGATCGCATACGCCAAAAACCCGGGGCAATACAGGGGAAATCGACGCAAATCGAAAATATTCGGGTAACACGTCGGGAAAAAGCGAATCGGGCCCTTAGTAAATGACCCCCTATGTTCTCTTTTTAATATCTGAAACTCGACAGGAGGTAATTATTCACTAATTAGTTCCCTGTTTTGATCTGTAATTATGTATAATTGTATTTCTTCCTCAATTTACAGCCTCTGACTAAATATTTTATATATTTTATAAATTGGTCTTAAGACATTAAAAAAAATACCTTCTATACTGTGATTATAAAAACTTTTTCTTCGCCTTTTTCTTATCAGGTGATCATTGAAGACATTGGTAACAAGGCGATCTATGAATTCCCATGCTCTCGTTGGTTCGCCATTGACGAAGATGATGGAAAAATCCAGAGAGATCTTCTTGTGGGGGGAAGTGAAGCCACAGGTAGGATTTCTTTTCATTTCAGTACTTTATAAAACTTTATTTCACATTATCTGGCTCCTTGCCAGCAAAATGTGGTGAGTCCCTGGGGAGGGGCATCTGCAGCCTGTGTCGGTCTTCTCTCCTCCACATTCATCCAGCTCCAGCAGATGGTGTCTAGGCGAGAGGAATGCATGAAGAGACTCACCATATGCTGCTGGCAGGGAGCCAGGTAATGTGAAACAAAATTATATATAAAGTAGTGAAATAATTTAGAATGCCAACAAAAGCATTTTTAAAATCAGTATAGCATAGGCTATTGGAAGATGCCACCAGCTAAGAAAATGGCATTCCTGGTGACAGGTTCACTTTAAGTTGTGATGTTGGTATCCCCCCAATTTTAAGTGACTGTTGTAGATTCCAAGCAGAAAAAACCTATTACAGAGCAAAGGGCAGTTCAATTCAGGGAACTTAGAGCACAGGAGGACACGCCCCTATTGCCTCGCAAATTTATTATAATTTAAGATTAAGATAGTGTCCGTAGTATAAGTCCCTGGGTAATGGTTGGGGGAACCTGTGATGGTACAGCCATATTCAGGGACCAGACGAAGGCAACGTTGTGCAAAGATAACTCACGGTTATTGATTGGAACTGCAGGCAACGAGCCAAACGATTTCAGAACAGATGCCGGAGGGATTCCGGATTACTGGAGTGGTCATGGAGAGTGATCCTCAGGAGTAGATTCACCAGCCTGGTAGTAGATGCAGGCTGGTATGTAGCTGTGTCCAATACTGGAAGCTGCAGCTTTGTCCTGGGTGTTCTGTGTGTCTGTGCTAGTGGTGCACTGACACTGTCTCCTTCTCTCAGTGTATTCTAAAAGATGAGCTGTGGCCTCGGAGCTGCTCGTGTGGTGACAGAATGTACTCCAAGAGCAAGGCTTAGGCCAAAGAGAGTGAGGTCTGTGCTGAGAAATTGGTGTCAAACGTTCTATGTGCTACGTTTGTGCTGGTTTGTGCAGCAAAAATTTTCGTTTGTGCCACTATCGTTTTTAAGATATTAATGAAAGTTTCTAGAGGTCATCAGAGGTCAACCAGCCCCCCCCCACATTACCCAAACCAAACAAAACTGGTGCCGAACAATTTTGTTACGTTTGTGCTGGTTTATGCTGCTCAAATTTTTGTTTGTGCTGCTTTTGTTTTGAATATATGAACAAAAAAATTAAAGGTCAAAAGTTCAAGCAGCCCACATTAACCGAATCAAACAAAACTGGTGTCAAACATTGGTGCTACGTTTGTGCTGGTTTGTGCAGCAAAAATTTTCATTTGTGCCGCTATAATTTTTTATATATTTATACTTTTTTCCAGAGGTGTGTTTGCTATCTCCCCCTGGTGATCAAACCAGGGAAGTGTCACTAGGTTTGTTTTTTACCAGTTCATCCTAAACACCTTTAACCTATGTAAACACCTGAACATAAATGATAAATGATAGCGGCACAAGCGAAATTTTTGCTGCACAAACCAGCACAAACGTAGCACTAACCTTTGACACCAGTTTTGTTTGATTCGGTTAATGTGGGGGGGATGCTTGAACTTTTGACCTTTAATTTTTTGTTCATTTACTCAAAACAAAAGCAGCACAAACGTAGAAGAATTGTTCGGCACCAGTTTGGTTTGGTTTGGGCAATGGGGTTGGGGGGGGCTGGTTGGCCTCTGATGACCTGATAGCGGCACAAACGAAAATTTCGGCTGCACAATGCAGCCGACACCAATTTTGTTTGATTTGAAGAAGGTGGGGGGGCCGACTTCACTCAGGTTTTGTTGCACCCTGGTCAGGTGGTGCTCACTCTCCAATTACACTCCAGCTTACAGATTGGAACATCCATAGCTCCCAACCGTCCCGATTTTGCCGGGAAAGTCCCGTTTTTCTTACCTCTGCCCCCGTGTGTCACGGATTTTCCCCCCAGGTCCTGCTGTGTCCCGGCGCTGTGTCCGCATAGTAAATACTTTGAAAGCCTGAACTCACAGTACAGAATGGCTTCAGGAGGGAATCCTTTTCAGAGAAGTGTCGGCTTAGCAGAGAGCAGGGACCACTTCATCAGGTCAGATCAGCATCTGTCCATATATGGTCACTGCATCTCCTAGGCTTCCCCAGAGCAGACATCGGGCAGGGAATCCTTTTCAGAGAAGTGTCGGCTTAGCCGGAGAGCAGGACCACGTCATCAGGTCAGATCACCATCTGTCCATATATGGTCTCCAGGGCTTCCCCAGACACAGGCTCTTTATTTAATTAAATTAAATAAAGTTTTGCCCAGGCTGAGATTCGAACCTGGGACCCTCTGCACCAGAGACAGGAGCTTAACTAACTGAGCTATAAGCCCAGTGATACAGAGCTGAGGATTTCTGGTAACTAAGAAGTGTTATCTGCCACTGTTACACTGTGACACAGACTAATGCACTGATATATAGAGAGGGATCTTCTCAGAGGTTATTTATGTTAATTATTGAAACTATTATTATTATTATAAATTTTATTATTTTTATTATTATGGAGATGATTATTAATAATAGTAAAAATAATAATAATAATCTCAATAATAATAATAATAATCTCCATAATAATAATAGTCTCAATAATTACAATAATTTCTGAGAAGATGCCTCTCTATATACCAAGGCATTAAATCTGTGTCACAGTGTAACAGTAGTCATAGTTCTTAGTTACCAAAATTCTACACCTAGAACATCACAGAGGTTATAGCTCAGTTGGTTGAGGCGCTTTGTCATTATTGTACATGGACACTGCAGGTTCTGGGTTCAAATCCCAATTAGGATAATTTTTTTTTTTTTTTATTGTGATGATTTTTATTATTATAATATGGCTAAAATTTGGGGCGTGGCCAGGGAGTGATTGGGGGTGTGGCTTAGGGGGATCGCCTTTTTTCCCTCTTTCCCTTTCACAAATGTTGGGAGGTATGGAACATCATTGGATAACAAACATTAAATAGTGTTAACCCTTGCCTGTCCAGGCAGAAGCTACTGCTGCTAATTACCTCTAGATAGCTGTATTACCTCTTAAGTGAGTTGTGCAGGCTCACCTACTGGGGAGACACAAACAAGGGGCTTCTTTGCAAACACTCCTCTGCCTGCACATTGGCAGGGGTGTTGCAATAGGAACTGTAAATGTTGAAATGTACTCCAGCTCCTATCCTAGCATAGATAAGAATGAATGGAGGGTCAGGGGTGCACATCATTTATTAATAGGTACCTGAATCAATACGTCAGCGTTCAGCGTCAACTTCTTTGAACCATAAATATGGAAGGTGATAAAGTCCCTTTTAGAGGGTGTAAAGCTGGGTTACATCCAAGACCTAAAACTTTCTATAGTAACTCTGCCATTTCCCTACTCACCAGGAATCGTGTATAACGTTTCTATAATGACCGGAGACATCAGAGGTGCCGGAACTAACTCCAAGGTTCACATCATCCTCCATGGATCGAAGGGTTTAAAGAACAGCGGGAAGTTATTCCTGGAAGGTGGAGAGTTTGAACGAGCGAGAATCGACATCTTTAATATAGAGATTGCGGCCCTGCTCAGCCCCCTCAGCAGAGTGACCATCGGGCATGACGGGAGAGGCGTCAGCTCCGGCTGGTATTGTGAGAAGGTCAGTCACTGGGGTCCTGTGCCTTTCCCTGGAGCGTTAAATCAGATCTGTCACTTCCCTTTTAACGGGTCCTATGGTCTGTGGTTTTTTATTTTATTGCATGTGATTAGGCACTCGGATTCTACTTTCTGACCCACAATACAGGACAAGAATGGGGCGAGGCTTATATTAAAAGGAATTGCTAAATATGTTGGTAATATCCCCACCGGGGCCCGACATTGTTGACTAGGGACAGAGTAGCGAGCTTTATGGTGACTGGGCCTCTGGTGTCACGATAGCCTCGTCATAATGTAGGCCTCATCCACACCTGCCAGTGCCAGCAGGGGGCAGCATGACGAGGGGGAGGCCTGGTGACAGTGAAAGTTTATCCAGTGTAAGTGACAGATCCCTGGCAGATGGCAGAAAACAGAAATGTCTACTCCGACTGCAGCAGACAAAGGGCTGGTAACAAACTCCTTCCTCCGAGGGCAAGCAGGGCTCCCAGTCTACTGGTAGTGGCTGCTTAATAGTCCTTTAGATAGTGTGAACAAATTTGACTTCAGCAAACACTCCTCTGCCTGCACATTGGCAGGGGTGTTGCAATAGGAACTGTAAATGTTGAAATGTACTCCAGCTCCTATCCTAGCATAGATAAGAATGAATGGAGGGTCAGGGGTGCACATCATTTATTAATAGGTACCTGAATCAATACGTCAGCGTTCAGCGTCAACTTCTTTGAACCATAAATATGGAAGGTGATAAAGTCCCTTTTAGAGGGTGTAAAGCTGGGTTACATCCAAGACCTAAAACTTTCTATAGTAACTCTGCCACTTCCCTCCTTACCAGGAATCGTGTATAACGTTTCTATAATGACCGGAGACATCAGAGGTGCCGGAACCAACTCCAAGGTTCACATCATCCTCCATGGATCGAAGGGTTTAAAGAACAGCGGGAAGTTATTCCTGGAAGGTGGAGAGTTTGAACGAGCGAGAATCGACATCTTTAATATAGAGATTGCAGCCCTGCTCAGCCCCCTCAGCAGAGTGACCATCGGGCATGACGGGAGAGGCGTCAGCTCCGGCTGGTATTGTGAGAAGGTCAGTCACTGGGGTCCTGCGCCTTTCCCTGGAGCGTTAAATGAGATCTGTCACTTCCCCTTTAACGGGTCCTATGGTCTGTGGTTTTTTATTTTATTGCATGTGATTAGGCACTCGGATTCTACTTTCTGACCCACAGTACAGGACAAGAATGGGGCGAGGCTTATATTAAAAGGAATTGCTAAATATGTTGGTAATATCCCCACCGGGGCCCGACAGTGATGACTAGGGACAAGGTAGCGGGCTTTATGGTGACTGGGCCTCTGGTGTCACGATAGCCTCGTCATAATGTAGGCCTCATCCACACCTGCCAGTGCCAGCAGGGGGCAGCATGACGAGGGGGAGGCCTGGTGACAGTGAAAGTTTATCCAGTGTAGGTGACAGATCCCTGGCAGATGGCAGAAAACAGAAATGTCTACTCCGACTGCAGCAGACAAAGGACTGGTAACAAACTCCTTCCTCCGAGGGCAAGCAGGGCTCCCAGTCTACTGGTTGTGGCTGCTTAATAGTCCTTTAGATAGTGTGAACAAATTTGACTTCAGATTGGCCGGCGGTCAGCTTTGCCGGCTATGATCTCCTGCGAGCACCGTCGGCTCTGCTGCATCAGCAGCACGACAATCCACATCATGCAGGGCAGCACGGTGGCTTAGTGGTTAGCATTACAGCCTTGCAGCGCTGGGGACCTGGGTTCAAGTCCCAGGGTCAACATCTGCAAAGAGTTTGTATGTTCTCTCCTTGTTTTGCGTTCTCTCCTCCGGGTCCTCCGGTTTCCTCCAACACTGCAAAACATACTGGTAGGGTGATTAGATTGTGAGCCCCATTGGGGACAGGGACTGATTTGGCAAACATTATACACCAGAGCTGCACTCACTATTCTGCTGCTGGTGTATAATGCAGGATGTAACTCAGGATCAGTACAGGATAAGTAATGTCATGTATGTACTCAGTGACTGCACCAGCAGCAGAATAGTGAGTGCAGCTCTGGGGTATAATACAGGATGTAACTCAGGATCAGTACAGGATAAGTAATGTCATGTATGTACACAGTGACATATAGATTCAGTTCTACTACTATGAAATACTACAATCAGTTTTGAATTGTGTCACTTATTAATTATTTTTATGCTTTATAGATTGAGCTCCCAGACCTGGGGGTTCTTTATAAGCTCAGGATTTGGCATGAGAAGAGGAATGCGTTCAGTGGATGGCATTTAAATAAAGTAAGACACCAACTCTTCACCAAGGCTGATGCATTTATATCTCTGTAGCTATATTGCTGTTCTGTTTTTTAAAGAGCCCCATAATATTCCTTTAAAGGTCCATAAATTCTGGATGCCTGATGCTGCCACTAGGGGGAGCTCACAAAATACAGATTATATTGAACTAAGCAATATATTCATATCCAACCAGCTCCCCCTAGTGGTGGAGTGTATGGTGGGGCAATGGGGGTTTAACCCTCTAATTTGCAAGTTTCTCCATCAGCATGTACCAGAGGTGCCCTTCACACCTACATTTACTATATGATATAAACTCCAATGTACATTATAAGCCAGTGCACCGTGTGTCTGATGATCTGCAACATCGCAGGTGACGCTGCTGAAAACCCTCACCAAAGAAAAATACACCTTCAAATGTGGCCGCTGGCTTGACATGAATGAGGACGACAATGAGATTTTGCGAGAGCTTCCAGCTGAGGGTCCATTGGTGGCGAATGTGTTACCAGGTGAGACTTATGTGATGCAATTCCTGTAGTGGCCTATGGGGGGCACTGCATAAGGCTAGTTGTGTGGGCTCCATTCTAGGACCCCAGGAATGGTGGAGCAGTTAGAGGTTGTCCTGTTGAAACAGCGCCACATGTAACCATGGGTAGTGTATGGTATCGCAACCCAGCTCCATTTATCTCTATGCTGCTGACTTGTAATACCAGCACTAACCATGGTCAGGTGTGGCGCTGTTTTTGGAAGAAAGCAGCCATATTTTACAACCCCTTTAATAAATCCATAGTTGCCAGTGGTTACATTGACTGCAATGTTGTCCAGATGGGTATATAGGGGTCAAAGGGTAAACAATGTATTCGTCTACGTGATCCAAAGTGAGAAGATAGCTTTAAACTTAAGGTTTGAAGAATGTGGGTCAGTATCCTTCCCCTCCATCCTGCATACTATCACTCTGTGGGACCCCCCTCAGATATTTGGGGTCCCATGCGATTGAGTGGGACGCATCATTTGCAAATCTGCCCCACATGACCAGGTTACTACCTCTTAGTAGACTTCTGACCCAAGAGTTATGTAACACCCAAGGGATAAACAAAAGATGTGGTCAGAGGACAGGCCAAGGTCAGGGCAGATGTAGTACTGGGGCAGCAGAGGACAGGCCAAGGTCAGGGCAGATGTAGTACTGGGGCAGCAGAGGACAGGCCAAGGTCAGGGCAGATGTAGTACTGGGGCAGCAGAGGACAGGCCAAGGCAGGGCCGATGTAAGTACTGGGAGCAGAGGACAGGCCAAGGTCAGGGCAGATGTGTACTGGGCAGCAGAGGACAGCCAAGGTCAGGGCAGAGTGTAGTACTGGGCAGCGAGGACAGGCCAAGGTGGGCAGATGTAGTACTGGGCAGAGAGGACAGGCCAAGGTCAGGGCGATTGTAGTACTGGGGCAGCAGAGGACAGGCCAAGGTAGGGCAGATGTAGTACGGGCAGCAGGGACAGGCCAAGGTGGGCAGCTGTGTACTGGGGCAGCAGAGACAGGCCAAGGTAGGGCAGAGTAGTACTGGGCAGCAGAGGACAGGCCAAGGTCAGGGCAGATGTAGTACTTGGGCAGCAGAGGCCAGGCCAAGGTCAGGGCAAGATGTAGTACTGGGGCAGCGAGGGCAGTCAAGGTTAGGGCAGATGTAGTCTTGGGCAGCAGAGGACAGGCCAAGTCAGGGCGATTGTAGTACTGGGGCAGCAGAGGACGGCCAAGGTTAGGGCAGATGTAGTTACTGGGGCAGCAGAGGACAGGCCAAGGTCAGGGCAGATGTAGTACTGGGGCAGCAGAGGACAGGCCAAGGTCAGGGCAGATGTAGTACTGGGGCAGCAGAGGACAGGCCAAGGTTAGGGCAGATGTAGTACTTGGGCAGCAGAGGACAGGCCAAGATCTGATGGAAAGAAACAATAAAGTATATGATATATATCACTCGATGAATATAATCATTGTAGGGCCGCAAATCCAGCATGACCTACATAGCCGTGACAGAGATCAATGGATTACAATTCCGTATTATTATGCGCTAATATAACAAAGTTATGAAGCTGGAGTCTGCTGAAGCGCGAGCAGATTCACGTAATGATGCACTAAAGTTTATTGGAAATCAAGCAATAAAACACAAAGCAATAAAAAGCGAAAGCTATTCGCTAATGGGAAATAAATGCACTTTTAAGAGAGGAGCAGCAGGGGGCGCTGTGGTGTAATTCTTTAAATCGTCCTGAGTTTCGGAACTCTCTTATGTGGTATGGAAATGGTCATTCTGGGACTGCAATAGTGTTATATTGTTTTCCGGACTCATCAAGTCCATAGTATATGTGGTAATTTGAGTAAGGCGGCTATAGCAAAAATATTAAAGCTTCCGTTTCTAGTGCTGAAAGCGAGTAAAGGGAAGAGTAGAGACAACAAGTAAAGTTAGACTTCTCAATAAAATACATGCACTTTGCTTGGAATTTTATAATAATCTCTGTTCTGGCTCGGCAGGAGTGGACAAAATTGTCTCCTCCCCCTTCTTCCCACCCTGAGGTTCTCTCAGTTAATTTAGAGCTGAATCAACATTATGCACATTTATTCTAAGATCCCGGTGTGTCAAAGAGGTTCAACCATAATCATAAAATGAGGCTTGACCTGTTATCTGCATACATTTTGAGTAATTATAATCTCATCATTTTATGTCTTGAGGAAGTAAGGTGCTTTATCTATAATATAAAAGGTTCCATTCTCTAGCACTGAAAATCGATAATGGAACACTGGAGACAGCAAAGTAAGTTTTTTAAAATAAACACACCAGCTTTGCTTGGAATTTAGTAATATCTGTTCGGCGTCCGCAAGGCGTGGCCTAAAAAATGTCTCCACCCCCCCTTCCACCCTGAGGTTCTCTGCATGTTCATTTAGAGCCGAATAACATTAGGCACACTTTATGCTCAGGATTCATTAGAGGTTCTACCATAACATCATAAAAAAAGCTTGACCTTGTGATCTGCCATTACATTTTAGTAATAATAATAATCGTTTTATATTTCTGTGTCAAAACTTACAGGACTTTATAACCTCATGACGGTGTAGCAATTAGGAGGACGGATAGTGAGGAATCAAATACTGTTATCTATTAACCTTTACAGGGCGGAACTGCTAACTGAACTGAACAGACCAGAAGAAGTCATAGGGACAATGAAGCAAAGCCTTGTTGCGTCAGATATTTAATTCATTCAATATTACTTCTCATAGAGATGAGATAGTGAGACCTTCCTTTACCTTCCCATGTCTTAGTGTTAATAGTAAAGCTGTCCACCCGTCTCTCTCTCGAAGTTGTCAGCCAAGTCATGTCAGAGACGAGCAAGAACTCTTATTGGTGGTCTCCCTTCTCACCATACAACTTGACGAAGACTCTGGAGTCAGCTGGCGCCGCAACATCGGCCCGTCCTAAGTGGAAGTGGTAACTGATAGCTACAGGAGAAGAAGACACGTTATAAAGGGAACTGTCATCATCTGAGATATCACATCTAGAACTTCATAATTGAAGACACTTACTTCTCAGATTCTGAGAGTCTCGGCTGGGACCAGCTCCCGAATTATGTGACCGTCATCTCATTCCTATCAAACCACCTGCGCAGGAAATATATAATACATAATCACATTATATTAAGGATCATAACTGTTCGGGTTCAAGCAACAAAAGACACAAGCTGAGGGATCAGATTACAGATGCCTATAAGTTCTCTATGGAGAGGGCATTAGGGGCTGGCAGAAACATCAGATGAGACAACAGCTAGGGATCAGATACAGATGCCTATAAGAGTCTATGAAGAGGGAGGAGGCGGGGCAGAAACATCGGATGAGACAACAGGCTGAGGATCAGATTACAGATGCTATAAGAGTCTATGGAGAGGGAGGAGGCGGCAGAACATCAGATGAGAAAACATGCTGAGGATCAGATTACAGATGCCTATAAGAGTCTATGAAGAGAGGAGGCGGGCAGAAACATGGATGAGAACACAGGCTGAGGGATCAGATTACAGATGCCTATAAGAGTCTATGGAGAGGGGAGGAGGCGGGCAGAAACATCAGATGAGACACATGCTGAGGAATCAGATTACAGATGCCTATAAGAGTCTATGAGAGGGAGGAGGCGGGGCAGAAAATCATGAGACAACAGGCTGAGGGATCAGATTACAGCAGCCTATAAGGGTCTATGGGAAGGGGAGAGTGGGGGCAGAAAAATCAGATGAGACAACAGGATGAGGGATCAGATTACAGATGCCTATAAGAGTCTATGGGGAGGGGAGGTGGCGGGGCAGAAACCAGATGAGACAACAGCTGAGGGATCAGATACAGCAGCCTATAAGAGTCTATGGAGGGGAGGAGGGGGGCTGGGCAGAAAGCAGTCCATAGACTTTGCTGTAATCTGATCCCTCTATTCACTTTATTCAAATTTGGTGTTTTTTGTCATATAGTTTGTGGATTTGATTGATTTATATCCAATGATTTGTCTCTCACTATGCGTTGTGGATACTTTTCCTAAGACTCCATTCACATGTCCATATATGACGCGTGAGCTAGCCACAAAATGGCAGCTAGCTCAAGGCCCCTAAGGTGCCACACGCCAAGAGTTCCCTATGGCAGCCCTGATTCCCTCCACTCACCTCCACCTGACTTGTGCTCACAGCTCACATTTGTTCATATGCAAGTGTGATGGAGCCTAAATCTGGAATGAAATTTGCAGCATTTAACCCTTATTACTCTAGGAAATGCAATGAATATACAAATATATAATGTAATGACATAGATATTTAGTGGAAATTTCTGTCTGAAATTTTCAGCTAAATTGGTTTATTTTTTCTTCTAATTCAGTCACAAGGTGCGCCACATCATATTATTTATTGCATCTAAAAGTACAACACTTCAGGGCAATTAGTAGATACTGTAGTTAGTTGTTTAATCTGTAATATTCAGTTAGATTATGCATCGCAGCCAAGCAGTGGGTGTTATGAGTGAATATACAGAGACAGCTTGCTGTCAATCAATAGTAAGACCCCCACTGGACTCCAATGTCTAATGAGCATACACTATGGGGCTCATTTAGTAAAGGTCCAAATCGCGCACTTTTGTCGGGTTTCCCGTTGATTTCCGATTTGCCCTGAACTGCCCCGGGATTTTGGCCCACAACGATCGGAATTGTGTGGCATCGCGCCGGCTTTCACGCAACAGAAATAGGGGACAACCCGACGGCTTCCGAAAAAACTGGGAATTTAAAAAAGAATTTGTGTTGCAAGATCAGCACTTACATGCACCGGGAAGAAGAATGGTGAACTCCGGCGGACCTCGGCACAGCAGCGACACTGCTGGATATGGGCGCACAGACCTTAGTGAATCCCGGCAGACCCGAATCCTCGTCAGAACGCGTGCTGGATTTGACTGGACCGCGTAAGTAAATGTGCCCCATTGTTTCATTGATCCATGTGTCCTACCTGTCACAAGGGAACTCAATGGCTTCAGTCTCGGTGTTTTCCTTCTTCCTCACCACCACTTTGTCCAAGTACTCATCCAGCACCTCCTTTCCATCGTGCCCAATGCGGACCCCCTCACTTGCTTCAGGGTCACAGCCTCAATGATGAACTCTTGCGCCTACAGATAAGAGAAGGTTCTTGGTACTGCTTCAATACACAAAAAAGATGAGGGTTGAGCAGCTGCGGCTTACCAGATACTATGGCAGTAGATATTCACGCTAAAGATGCCACCATGCTTCTATTCTATTGCTCACCTATAAATGCTACAAGCTGCTCAAAACAGTCGATTGACTACGCTACTCGCAGCTCCATCCAACGATGTCAAATAAAATCGTGAAACGTATACCGTCTTTAGGCGACTTCTAAAAATAAGCGTACAAGAAGTATAAGAATCATTGCCTCCTGCACCGTCATTCACTCTGTGTTCACTGATAGAATCCACAATGGGGAAAGAGAAGGAGAGCTTGTAAAATGTAACTTTCCTGAGGTAAGCAGGCTGCGATTGGCTACAAACCCCGAATCTTTCCAGACTGAGAAAGTCTATAAATACAATCGCATCTGGGGTTGTGGTTAGATGTTTTCTGTGAGTGTTTGGCTACACGCACACGTAGGAGAGGGGAGGGGTAACCAATCCTCTCCCTACTCTCCCCCATAGGGAGCCGATAGCTGTGCTGCAACATCAAGGTAGTAAGGACCTGCTCCAACTCTTGCGGTGCGGCCGCATGGCTACGGCACAGAGTGGTGAGACACAAGGTGTGCACGGTGTCAATGTATAATGCCGCTTCTACTGTGGGTTGTGATCTGGCTACTGTTTTTGAGGCTAGCTCACGGCTAGCAGACGTGTGCATGGACTTCCGCCTTCTAACTCAACACTACAAAAACTTTTGCTGCTTTCACAGACTGCAGGAGTTTGATCCAGCCTAGCTGACCCTTGATCTAGGCTGAGGTACTACATGTTGCTGCAGTCTAAAGGACTATTATCTGACAACAGCGGACATTATCAGCTCGGCTTTCCCTCGAGAGAGCATTCTAAATTCAGCTCTGGAGACCATATCACCAAAATCAGTCTACCACCTGCAGCTGCATCCCCTCCTCCCTCTCCTCTTCCCATAGACTTCATAAGCGCCTCCTTTCTACCTTACGTGTACAGATATTATCAATGAATTCAGTGTGTATCAGTGCAGGAGGAAGAGGGAGGAGTGTGAGGTGTATAAAGATATTTTTCTGTAAACGAGTTAATACTAAGTATCATCCTCAGTCATACTATTATGATCATAGAGATACATATATATAGAAATCTGGCTATAATCTAAGCTACCTTGTATCTCGGTTCCCAGACTTGAATTTTTTTTCAAAAAGTGACATAAACCGTTTGTATCAGAGGGGGGTTTAATGTGAACAGTCTTTTATTGCATTATTCTATTCTCAACTCCTATGCTCAGTAGTGGATTTAATATAGCCGGGGTCCAAGTCTTTTAGAGGGCCGTATTCTAGGGGGCCCATGGCCACAAAACCCCCCACCAAACATTATAATGAAAAGGTCTTCACCCACAAATTGTTCACATCTGTTTATGCTCTCAATACACATGTACACAAGACCATTTCAGACCACAAAGGTCCTGAAACGAAGATTAAAAGCAGCAGAAGGGACACGTCCTCCATTCCCCAAGAAAGCTGAGATGTAGGAAGTGATTCCAGACTTGTAGGGATAATATTGTGCACCCATGACTATGCTACCTGCCTCCTCTGTGATGATTGTCCCCCAGGACCCTAACCCTCAGCGCTCCGGTTCTCATATACTTCATTGCCTTCTCAAACTTGTCATATTGTTTTTGCAGTCGATAGGTAACGTTACCCGGTGTCCCCGATCTCCAAAGAGGCAGATAAACACATTCGCACCAGTTCCACTTCCACCACATTGCCGGTTGTGAAAGCGGTGACCCGACTTCACACTGCCAGGACAAGCACAACCATAGATGAGGATCCCAGTATGGGGCTACACCAGACGCCCTATGTCCTGCATTATTCAGCAGCGACAGCTGGTGGACACCCACGGGTTAATTCACCCACATCAACTTTCACTGCGGAAAAAACCTAGAAGGTCGACTCACCTGCAATTACTAATTTGCAGAAGTCAGAAGTGAAGCTCAATCCTTTGCTCTTCATTTTCTTTATATCTTCTGACTCATTTTGTACTGTTTTCTGCATTTTACTGATTCACTATTATGTGTCATTATTGCGACTGCTACCGCTGACTGGCCCATGCTGCCCAGTACTACATCGTCCTAACCGCTGTGACCATCTGCCATTGGCCTGCCTCTGCTCCAGTACTACATCTGCCCTACCTTGGACCTCCTCTGCGCCCCAGTACTACATCTGCCTGCCTTGGCCTGTCCTGCTCGCCCAGTCTACATCTGCCCTGACCTTGGCCTTCCTTTGCTGCCACCAGTACTACATCTGCCTGACCTTGGCCTTCCTCTGCTGCCCCAGTACTACATTGGCTTTCGACCTTGGTCCTGTCCATGCTGCCCCAGTACTCCATCTGGCATGAC
>WNYA01001297.1:49692-79389 GCA_019512145.1 Engystomops pustulosus | reverse complement strand
TGCCCCAATGTGTATAAATAACACTGCTCCAATGTGTATAAATAACAGTGCCCCAATGTGTATAAATAACACTGCCCCAATGTGTATAAATAACACTGCCCCAATGTGTTTAATAACACTGCGCCAACTGTGTATAATAACCCTGCCCCATGTGTCTAAATACACTCCCTCCAACGGATACAATGATTTATAACTTAAATACCACTAGCCCTATGTGTCTAAATAACACTGCCCCAATGTGTCTAATACACTGCCCCAAAGTGTCCTAAATAACACTGCCACTGCCACCAATGTGTATAAATAACACTGTGCCCCGATGTATAGAAAATAACCCTGCCCCAATTTGTATAATAACACTGCCCCAATGTTTATAAATAACCTTCCCCAATGTGTATAAATAACACTGCCCCATGTTTATAAATAACACTGATCCCCCAATGTTATAAATAACACTGCCCAACTTCGATATCATAACACTAGCCCTACATGTATAATAACACTGCCCACCAATGTGTAAAAATACCACCTCATACTGCCCCGATTGTATTAAATAACACTGCCCTACTAATGTGATAATCCACTGACTTCCCCAATGTTTTTAAATAACATTGCCCAACATAGTGTATAATAACAATACCCAAATGTGTATAAATACACTGCTCCAAATGTTATTAAATACACTGCCCCCATGTGTATAACATAACACTGCCCCCCAATGGGTACATAAATAACATGCCACCATTGTTTTATAAATAAAATCTGCACTAAATGTGTATAAATAACACTGCCCCGAATTGTATAAATAAACACCAGCCCCATGTGTATAAATAACACCGTCATTGTGTAATAAATAACACTGTCCCCAATGTGTCAAATAACACTTCCAAAACCTCCCCACAATGTGTATAATATCACTCGCCCCGATGTGTATTCCACTAAAAAAACACTGCCCAATGTGTATAAATAACCTGCCACCAATGTGTATAATATAACCCGCACCCTATGTTTGATAACTAACTCTGCCCCTTGTTTCTAATAACACCTGCCAATGTATAATAAAAACCCTGCCTGCCCCAATAGTTGATACATACCACTGCCCGCAATGTGTGATAATAACACCGCACCTATGTGTTAAATAACTCTGCCCCCTTGTTTATAAATATACTGCCCCAATGTTATAAATAACACTGCCCCAATGTTCAAATACACTGGCCCCGATGTGTATAATAACACTGCCCTAAACAACAAAAACAAAAAAAGCCCCCAATTTGTATAAATAACACTGCCCGATGTGTATTATAACATTGTTCCTAATGTATTAATACCTGCCCCAATGTGTATAAAATAACACTCAGCCCCAATGTGTATAAATAACACTGCCCAAATGATCTATCAATACACTGAGCCCCCATGTGGTATAATAACAACGTAGCAACGAATGTTTATAAATAACACTACTATGTTATAAATAACACTTGCCCAAATGTGTTAAATAACACTGCAGCACTAATGTGTATAAATAACACTAACTTCACCCCCAATCTGTAGAAATAACACTGCCCCCATGTGTATAAATAACACGCTCCAATGTTGTATCAATAACACTGCCCGCAATGTGGGTATAAATAACAACTCTTAAAAAAACAACTGCCCACATAGTGTATAAATAACACGCGCCATATTGTATAAATAACACTACTCAATGGTATAAATCTAACACCTGCCCCCAATGTGGTATAAATAAACACTGCACTAATGTGTATATAACACCTGCGCCCAATTTGTATAAATAACACTGCCCCCAATGTGTATAAATAACACTGACCGCCAATGTGTATAAATATAACACTGTCACTGCACGAATGTGTATAAATAACACTAAACAACATCCACGCTACTAATGTGTATAAATAACACTGCCCAAATGGTGTCATACAATAACACTGCACTAATGATGTTAAATACACTGCCCACACCAATGTGTATCAATAACACTGCCCCCAATGTGTATAAATAACAACTGCCCGCTGTTTTATAATAAACACTGCCGAGCCCCACTTGTGATAAATAACCGCTGCCCCAATGTTTATAATTAACAACATCTCCACTCAGACTGCGCCAATGTGTCTAATAACCTAGCGGCCATGTATGTATAATAACACTTCCCCAATTGTGTATAAATAACACTGCACAATGTGTAATAAATAACACAGCCCAATGTGTATAAATAACACGCCCAATGTGTATAAATAGGCCTTCCCCGCAAGTGTGTATAATAATAATATAATAATTCTTTATTTATATACAGCGCACACAGTTAATCAGCGCTGCAACAAGCATGTCAACTTGGTCCCTGTCCCCCATGGGGCTCACAATCTAAAACAACCTAACAGTACATGTTTTTTTGAAGTGTGGGAGGAAACGAGTACCCGTAGGAAACCCACGCAAACCACGATGGAAACATCACAAACCGCATTTTGCGATGTTGCACCTGTTGGTGGGGGGGATTCGATCCCAGGAACCCCCCAGTAATGCTGCAAGGCAGATGTGCTACTCACTCAGCCACGTGCCGCCCATAACCTGCTGCGCCAATAGTGTATAAATACACTGCGCCAAATATGTATAAATAACAACTGCCCAATGTGTATAAATAACACTGCACTAATGTGTATAAATAACACTGCGCCAATGTGCTCATAAATACACTGCGCCAATGTTCTAAATACACTGCCCCCACTGTGTCTAATAACACTGCCCAATGTGTATAAATAACACTGCCTAATGTGTAATAAATAACACTGCCACCAATGTGTAACTATACACTGCCCCATTATTATAAATAACACTGCCCCCAAAAGTATATAAATAACACATCCGCGCCAATGTGTAATAATAAACACTGAACACTGCCCCAATGTGTATAAAAACCTGCCCCAATGTTCTAAAATAACACTGCCACTGCCAACCCCAATGTTATAAATTACACCGCCCTAGGTGTATAAATAACACTGCCCCCCTCTGTGTATTAAATACACTGCCACCTGGTGTAATAATTAACACTGCCCCCCAATGTGTTAAATAACTACCCCACATGTGTTAATATACACTGCCACCAAATTTTTTATAAATAACACTGTGCCCCTATGTGCATAAATAACCTTCCCCAATGCGTATAAAAACAACTGTCCCCCAAATGCGTATAAATACACTGCCCCATGTTTATAAATAACACTTGCCCACATGTGCATAAATAACAACTTCCACAATGCGTAATTAAAAATAACAACACTTCCCGACATTCCCCAATGCTATAAATAACATTGCCACCAACATGCGTATAATAACATGTCCTCCAATGTTGATAAACTAACACTGCCCCCAATGTGCATAAATAACCTTGCACCATTGTTGTATAAATCCACACTGCAACTAAATGTTATAAAGAACACTTGCCCAAATTGTCTAAATAACACTGCCTATTTGTATAAATAAACACTGCACTAATGATGAATAAATAACACTGCACTAATGAATGTATAAATAACACTGACCCCAATGGTGTTAAATAACACTCTCGCCATGCTATCATATAAATTAACACTGTCCCTAAGGTGTATAAATAACACTGCCCAATGTGTAATAAATACACTGCCCCAATGTTTATATAACACTGCCCCCAATCGGTATAAATACACTGCCTCATGTGTATAAATAACACACTGCCCACATGTTAGAAATACACTGCCCCATGTGTATAAATAACACTGCCCGCAATGTGTATAAATAACACGCCCCAATGTGTAAAATAACACTGTCCCAACTTTAGAAATAACAACCCCCGACCCTATTTGTATAAATAAACACTGCCCCTATGTGTATCAATACACTGCACCATTGTTATAATTAAACAACTTCCCCATTGTGTAAAATAACACTGCCCCCCAATGTGCATAAATAACACTTTCCCCATGTGTATAAATAACGCTGCCCCAATGTGTATAAATACCACTGTCCCCAATGTGTTAAATAACACGGCCCCAATGTATAAATAACACTGGCACTGCGGCCAATGATGTTAAATAACTGCCCCCACTGTGTATAATAACACTGCCGCCAATGTGTCTACATAACACTGCCCCAATGTGTTAAATACCACCGCCCTATTTGTATAAATACCACTATCCGCCGTATGTGTATACATAACACTGCCCCAATTGTGTATAAATCATAAACTGCCCAATTCGTGTAATAAATAACACTAGCCGCCAAAAACGATGCATAATATAACCACTTCCCAATGCGTATAAATACACTGCCCAAATTGTATAAATAACACTGCCCCAATGTGTATAAATAACACTGCCCAAATTTGCATAAAGACACTGCAACCCATAGTGTATAAATAACACTAACTGCCCCACTGTGTATAAATAACCAAACCGCCTATGTGTATAAATAACACGCAAGTTGGCCCGTATTTGTATAAATAACAACTGCCCCCATTGTGTACTAATTAACAGAACTCAGCACACCAGTCTTTATAAATCACACTAACCCCCAAGTGTCTAAAATAACACCAGCCCCGATTGGCCTAATAACACTGCCCATGTGTATAATAACCACTGCCCCAATGTGTATAAATCCACTAGCCCCAATGTTATAAATAACAATGCTCCAATGTAACATAAATCAAACACTTCCCCATGTGATAAATAACCTGCCCCAATGTGCATATAACACTGCTCCAATGTGCATAAATTACCTGCCACCCAATTTGTATAATACACTACCCACTGTGTATAAATACACTGGCCCCCATTATGCATAAATACACACTGCCTGCAACAATGATGTGCATAAATACCCTGCCCGCATGTATATAAATAACACTGCCCCAATGTGTAATAAATAACCCTACCCAACCACCACTGCGTATAAAGACCACACTGCCCCAATGTGCCATAAATAAACACTGGCCCATATGTGCATAGATAACACTGAAGCCACCAATGTGTAATAAATACCTAGCCCCATGTCTATAAATAACACTGCGCCTAATGTGTATAAATAACACTGCCCCCCATGTGTATAAATAACACTGCCCCCAATGTTAGTAAATAACCTACTGCGCGCCAAATGTGTATAAATCACACTGCCCCAATTTGTATAAATAAAACACTGCACAAAGTTTATAATACACATGCCCAAATTTGTATAAATAACATTGCCCAATGTGCATAAATAACACTACAACCAGTCTGTATACAATACACACTAACCCCAATGGTATACATAACACTGCCCCGATGTGCCTAATAGGCCCTGCCCCAAGTGTATACAAACTAACCTAGCCCCAATGTGTATAAATAACACTGCCCCAATGTGTATAAATAACACTGCCCCAATGTGTATAAATAACAATGCTCCAATGTACATAAATAACACTGCCCCAATGTGTATAAATAACACTGCCCCAATGTGCATAAATAACACTGCCCCAATGTGCATAAATAACACTGCCCCAGTGTGTATAAATAACACTACCCCAATGTGTATAAATAACACTGCCCCAATGTGCATAAATAACACTGCCCCAATGTGCATAAAGAGCACTGCCCCAATCTGTATAAATAACACTACCCCAATGTGTATAAATAACACTGCCCCAATGTGCATAAATAACACTGCCCCAATGTGCATAAATAGCACTGCCCCAATGTGCATAAATAGCACTGCCCCAATCTGTATAAATAACACTGCCCCGATGTGCATAAATAGCACTGCCCCAATGTGTATAAATAACACTGCCCCAGGGTGGCAGCTAGTGCTATTATGCACAATCGGGCAGTTGTTATTATACAGATTGGGGCAGTGCTATTTATGCACAGTGGGGCAGTGCAGTATTTATGCATCATTGGAGGCGTGTTATTTATGAACATTGGGGCAGAGTGTTATTTATACACATTGGGGTAGGTTGTATTTATACAGATTGGGGCAGTGCTATTTATGCACATTGGTGGCATTTTTATTGTATTGCCACATTGGGGCAGTGTTATTTATACACATTGGTGGTAGTGTTGTTTATACACACTGGCGGCAGTGTATTTATGCAATGGGGCAGTGTTAGTTATGCACATTGGCGCGACAGTGTTATTTATACACATTGGGGCAGTGATTTATGTACATTGGAGCATTGTTATTTATACACATGGGGCAGTGTGTTATTTAGACACATTGGGGCTAGGTTAGTTTGTATACACTTGGGGCAGGGCCTATTAGGCACATCGGGGCAGTGTTATGTATACCATTGGGGTTAGTGTGTATTGTATACAGACTGGTTGTAGTGTTATTTATGCACATTGGGCAATGTTATTTATACAAATTTGGGCATGTGTATTATAAACTTTGTGCAGTGTTTTATTTATACAAATTGGGGCAGTGTGATTTATACACATTTGGCGCGCAGTAGGTTATTTACTAACATTGGGGGCAGTGTTATTTATACACATGGGGGGCAGTGTTATTTATACACATTAGGCGCAGTGTTATTTATAGACATGGGGCTAGGTATTTATTACACATTGGTGGCTTCAGTGTTATCTATGCACATATGGGCCAGTGTTTATTTATGGCACATTGGGGCAGTGTGGTCTTTATACGCAGTGGTGGTTGGGTAGGGTTATTTATTACACATTGGGGCAGTGTTATTTATATACATGCGGGCAGGGTATTTATGCACATCATTGTTGCAGGCAGTGTGTATTTATGCATAATGGGGGCCAGTGTATTTATACACAGTGGGTAGTGTATTATACAAATTGGGTGGCAGGTAATTTATGCACATTGGAGCAGTGTTATATGCACATTGGGGCAGGTTATTTATCACATGGGGAAGTGTTTGATTTATGTTACATTGGAGCATTGTTATTTATAACATTGGGGCTAGTGGATTTATACACATTGGGGCAGTGGTTATTATACACATGGGCAGTGTTATTAGGCCAATCGGGGCTGGTGTTATTTTAGACACTTGGGGGTTAGTGTGATTTATAAAGACTGGTGTGCTGAGTTCTGTTAATTAGTACACAATGGGGGCAGTTGTTATTTATACAAATACGGGCCAACTTGCGTGTTATTTATACACATAGGCGGTTTGGTTATTTATACACAGTGGGGCAGTTAGTGTTATTTATACACTATGGGTTGCAGTGTCTTTATGCAAATTTGGGCAGTGTTATTTATACACATTGGGGCAGTGTTATTTATACAATTTGGGCAGTGTATTTATACGCATTGGGAAGTGGTTATATTATGCATCGTTTTTGGCGGCTAGTGTTATTTATTACACGAATTGGGCAGTTTATGATTTATACACAATTGGGGCAGTGTTATGTATACACATACGGCGGATAGTGGTATTTATACAAATAGGGCGGTGGTATTTAACACATTGGGGCAGTGTTATGTAGACACATTGGCGGCAGTGTTATTATACACAGTGGGGGCAGTTATTTAACATCATTGGCCGCAGTGCCAGTGTTATTTATACATTGGGGCCGTGTTATTTAACACATTGGGGACAGTGGTATTTATACACATTGGGGCAGCGTTATTTATACACATGGGGAAAGTGTTATTTATGCACATTGGGGGGCAGTGTTATTTTACACAATGGGGAAGTTGTTTAATTATAACAATGGTGCAGTGTATTGATACACATAGGGGCAGTGTTTATTTATACAAATAGGGTCGGGGGTTGTTATTTCTAAAGTTGGGACAGTGTTATTTTACACATTGGGGCGTGTTATTTATACACATTGCGGGCAGTGTTATTTATACACATGGGGCAGTGTATTTCTAACATGTGGGCAGTGTGTTATTTATACACATGAGGCAGTGTATTTATACCGATTGGGGGCAGTGTTATATAAACATTGGGGCAGTGTATTTATTACACATTGGGCAGTGTTATTTATACACCTTAGGGACAGTGTTAATTTATATGATAGCATGGCGAGAGTGTTATTTAACACCATTGGGGTCAGTGTTATTTATACATTCATTAGTGCAGTGTTATTTATTCATCATTAGTGCAGTGTTTATTTATACAAATAGGCAGTGTTATTTAGACAATTTGGGCAAGTGTTCTTTATAACATTTAGTTGCAGTGTGGATTTATACAACAATGGTGCAAGGTTATTTATGCACATTGGGGGCAGTGTTAGTTTATCAACATTGGAGGACATGTTATTATACGCATGTTGGTGGCAATGTTATTTATAGCATTGGGGAATGTCGGGAAGTGTTGTTATTTTTAATTACGCATTGTGGAAGTTGTTATTTATGCACATGTGGGCAAGTGTTATTTATAAACATGGGGCAGTGTATTTATACGCATTTGGGGGACAGTTGTTTTTATACGCATTGGGGAAGGTTATTTATGCACATAGGGGCACAGTGTTATTTATAAAAAATTTGGTGGCAGTGTATATTAACACATGTGGGGTAGTTATTTAACACATTGGGGGGCAGTGTTAATTATTACACCAGGTGGCAGTGTATTTAATACACAGAGGGGGGCAGTGTTATTTATACACCTAGGGCGGTGTAATTTATAACATTGGGGTTGGCAGTGGCAGTGTTATTTTAGAACATTGGGGCAGGTTTTTATACACATTGGGGCAGTGTTCAGTGTTTATTATTACACATTGGCGCGGATGTGTTATTTATATACTTTTGGGGGCAGTGTTATTTATAATAATGGGGCAGTGTATAGTTACACATTGGTGGCAGTGTTATTTATTACACATTAGGCAGTGTTATTTATACACATTGGGCAGTGTTATTAGACACAGTGGGGGCAGTGTATTTAGAACATTGGCGCAGTGTATTTATGAGCACATTGGCGCAGTGTTATTTATACACATTAGTGCAGTGTTATTTATACACATTGGGCAGTTGTTATTTATACATATTTGGCGCAGTGTATTTATACACTATTGGCGCAGCAGGTTATGGGCGGCACGTGGCTGAGTGAGTAGCACATCTGCCTTGCAGCATTACTGGGGGGTTCCTGGGATCGAATCCCCCCCACCAACAGGTGCAACATCGCAAAATGCGGTTTGTGATGTTTCCATCGTGGTTTGCGTGGGTTTCCTACGGGTACTCGTTTCCTCCCACACTTCAAAAAAACATGTACTGTTAGGTTGTTTTAGATTGTGAGCCCCATGGGGGACAGGGACCAAGTTGACATGCTTGTTGCAGCGCTGATTAACTGTGTGCGCTGTATATAAATAAAGAATTATTATATTATTATTATACACACTTGCGGGGAAGGCCTATTTATACACATTGGGCGTGTTATTTATACACATTGGGCTGTGTTATTTATTACACATTGTGCAGTGTTATTTATACACAATTGGGGAAGTGTTATTATACATACATGGCCGCTAGGTTATTAGACACATTGGCGCAGTCTGAGTGGAGATGTTGTTAATTATAAACATTGGGGCAGCGGTTATTTATCACAAGTGGGGCTCGGCAGTGTTTATTATAAAACAGCGGGCAGTTGTTATTTATACACATTGGGGGCAGTGTTATTGATACACATTGGTGTGGGCAGTGTATTTAACATCATTAGTGCAGTGTTATTGTATGACACCATTTGGGCAGTGTTATTTATACACATTAGTAGCGTGGATGTTGTTTAGTGTTATTTATACACATTCGTGCAGTGACAGTGTTATATTTATACACATTGGCGGTCAGTGTTATTTATACACATTGGGGGCAGTGTTATTTATACAAATTGGGCGCAGGTGTTATATACACATTAGTGCAGTGTTTATTTATACCACATTGGGGGCAGGTGTTAGATTTATACCATTGAGTAGTGTTATTTATACAATATGGCGCGTGTTATTTATACACTATGTGGGCAGTTGTTTTTTTAAGAGTTGTTATTTATACCCACATTGCGGGCAGTGTTATTGATACAACATTGGAGCGTGTTATTTATACACATGGGGGCAGTGTTATTTCTACAGATTGGGGGTGAAGTTAGTGTTATTTATACACATTAGTGCTGCAGTGTTATTTAACACATTTGGGCAAGTGTTATTTATAACATAGTAGTGTTATTTATAAACATTCGTTGCTACGTTGTTATTATACCACATGGGGGCTCAGTGTATTGATAGATCATTTGGGCAGTGTTATTTATACACATTGGGGCTGAGTGTTATTTTATACACATTGGGGCAGGTATTAATACATTAGGAACAATGTTATAATACACATCGGGCAGTGTTATTTATACAAATTGGGGGCTTTTTTTGTTTTTGTTGTTTAGGGCAGTGTTATTATACACATCGGGGCCAGTGTATTTGAACATTGGGGCAGTGTTATTTATAACATTGGGGCAGTATATTTATAAACAAGGGGGCAGAGTTATTTAACACATAGGTGCGGTGTTATTATCACACATTGCGGGCAGTGGTATGTATCAACTATTGGGGCAGGCAGGGTTTTTATTATACATTGGCAGGTGTTATTAGAAACAAGGGGCAGAGTTAGTTATCAAACATAGGGTGCGGGTTATATTATACACATTGGTGGCAGGTTATTTATACACATTGGGCAGTGTTTTTTTAGTGGAATACACATCGGGGCGAGTGATATTATACACATTGTGGGGAGGTTTTGGAAGTGTTATTTGACACATTGGGGACAGTGTTATTTATTACACAATGACGGTGTTATTTATACACATGGGGCTGGTGTTTATTTATACAATTCGGGGCAGTGTTATTTATACACATTTAGTGCAGATTTTATTTATAAAACAATGGTGGCATGTTATTTATGTACCCATTGGGGGGCAGTGTTATGTTATACACATGGGGGCAGTGTATTTAATAACATTTGGAGCAGTGTATTTATACACATTTGGGTATTGTTATTATACACTATGTTGGGCAATGTTATTTAAAAACATTGGGGAAGTCAGTGGATTATCACATTAGTAGGGCAGTGTTATTTAATACAATCGGGGCAGTATGAGGTGGTATTTTTACACATTGGTGGGCAGTGTTATTATACATGTAGGGCTAGTGTTATGATATCGAAGTTGGGCAGTGTTATTTATAACATTGGGGGATCAGTGTTATTTATAAACATGGGGCAGTGTTATTTATACACATTGGGGAAGGTTATTTATAAACATTGGGGCAGTGTTATTATACAAATTGGGGCAGGGTTATTTTCTATACATCGGGGCACAGTGTTATTTATACACATTGGTGGCAGTGGCAGTGTTATTTAGGACACTTTGGGGCAGTGTATTAGACACATTGGGGCAGTGTTATTTAGACACATAGGGCTAGTGGTATTTAAGTTATAAATCATTGTATCCGTTGGAGGGAGTGTATTTAGACACATGGGGCAGGGTTATTATACACAGTTGGCGCAGTGTTATTAAACACAATTGGTGCAGTGTTATTTATACACATTGTGGGGGCATGGTTATTAATACACATCGGGCCGTGTTATTTATACAACTTGGGGCAGTTGTGTTATTTATACAATTTGGGATGACGAGAGTGTTATTTATACACATGGGCCAGTGTTCCTTATACACCTTGGCGGCCAGTTGAGTGTATTTATACACATTGGCGCAGTGGTATTTATACAACATTGGTGAGTGTTTATTTATACACATTGGGGCATTGGTATTAATACACATCGGTGCAAGTGTTAGTTATACACTTGGGGCGAGTGTTATTTGTATTACACATTGGGCAGTTTATTTCTACACATTGGGGCAGTGTATTATACACCTTAGGCAGTTGTTTATTTATACACATGGGCATAGTTTTATTTATACACATTGGGGACATTGTTATTTATACACATGTGGCAGTGTTTTATACCACATCGGGCAGTATTTATTTATTATCACATTGGGGCAGTGGTTATTTATAGACATCGGGGCAGTGTTATTTATTACACATTGGGGCAGTGACTATTTTATGCACATTGGTGGGCAGGGGCAGTGTTATTTATACACATTGGGGCAGTGTTTATTCATATAACATTTGTGGGCAGTGTTATTTATACCCATTGGGGCAGTGGTTATTTATACACATTGGGGCAGTGTTATTTATACACATTGGGCCTGGGGCCTGTTTATTATACACATTGGGGCAGTGTTATTTATACCACATTTGGGGCAGTGTATTATACAACATTGGGGCAGTGTGATTTAACACATTGGCGGGCAGTGTTATTTATACACATTAGTGCAGTTTATTTACACATTGGGGCAGGTGTTATTTATACACATTGGGCAGTGTTATATACACAGATTGGGGGGCAGTGTTATTTAACACATTGGGGGCAGTGTTAGTTGAGACAATTTTAGAGCAGTGTTGATTGACTACACATTAGGCAGTGTTATTTATACACTTGGGGGGGCAGTGTTATTAACACTTAGGGAAGTGTTATTTATACACATGGGGGTCAGGTGTAATATACACATGGGGAAGTCTGTGGTTTTATTTATACAAGATTGAGGGGCTAGTGTGATTTTGGCACCCTGAAGCGGAAATTAATGGGGCAAATTTTAGCAAACGTCGCGGCCGGCGAATTCCATTGGTGGTTTCCGAAGTATTTCCATTTTGCACCATTTTGCCATACCACGACATTGCCCGGGTTTTGGCGCACGCCATCGGATTGTGGAGCAGCAGAACGCAGGATTTGCCAAATAAAAAAACAAAATGCGCGCAGATTACGCACTCACCATTGCAACCAGGAAGATGAGCGGTGATCTCGGTGGACTCGGGTGGGAAGCGACTACTGCAGAAATTGGACGCAGTACCTTAGTGAATCCTGGGCAGACCCGAATCCTCTGTCAGACAACGCCCGCGGGAATCGTGAGTGACAGGATCCGGATAGTCAATGTGGCCCTAGGAGTTTATTTTTCGCCTCCTATTATTAGCTCCAGTTATTTTCTTTCTCCATTAACTACTTTATCAATAATATATCACAATATTTTGTTATGTGTTCTGAATTGTTTCTTTCTTCTCAGGCTGTGGAATGGATAGAGTAAACCTTTCATTTGTCATGAAGCCAGTGTAGGATCTTTGCTGTGAATTTAAGGGCAGTGTATCATTGCGTCACATAAAATGAAGTTGTATAGCACCGGATGATGGTGATATGATGCGCTCCACAGATACTGCAGTGTGGGCTGATCCCAATGTGTAGGTATAATGGGGGAACCTTCGACCCGATCTGTGTGTGTAACGTTCGTCATCAATCCTATTACTACCAGCTGAGAGTGGCACATTGATTGGTGCTTATGGGGAAACCAAGTTAACATTAAATATATAAACTGATGGAGTATAAAATTTACCAGGTGTTCAGGTTGTCCTTTAAGCCTTTCCAAAGAGCCAACAATAGATCACAATTGATTACAGTGTAAGGTAATGTGAACACGCAGCTTCTCTGACATTTCTGCGTATCACTTGGACAGTGTCAGAGACGATTAGCAATATCCCAGCCCGGCCTTCATCCATTCTACCACTCCCTGCTGATAGTGAGGTGGATTACCCCGGAATTCACGGGACGATTGTTCAGAATGCTCTTAATGGACTAGGCTGCTGAGTTCAGATGGTTGAGAGCAACACCTAGGGGCCGCCTGCTGGGTGCTGATACACAGGCTTTTCCTTGACAGTACCTGTTTTGTTTTTGTGTTTTTTTTTTTTTTTTTTTAACCCTTTGTGCTGGAGCTCACTGTTAATCTCAGCGTTGGGTTGACTCAGGGGATCGTCAGATCAGCCCGCTGGGTGGCTGCATCAGGAAAATCTAGATAAGCACTAATCCTCAGTCACACTGGGCAGTTATTTATTTATTCTGTGACCCTCTGACACTCCCGGTCCTCTTTCCTGTTACCCAGTTCTGTATCTGTATACCTCGGCCGACCGGCGTACTTCTGGTCCGCCATGATTGGAAAAAGTGTATTCCTTCAGATTTGGATCCTGTGAAACCCTCAGCGATGTCGTGCCTTAAATTCTAGTGGATTACGTGATTATGATCCTGCCTAATTAAGAACCCAAAGCTGATCTGGAACACGCCCTGAACATGTACTATGATCCCTGTTTCAGCGCCTGCCACCCTATTACTGAGCTTGTCCCCCCATCTCGCCGGACGTGGCACATTTCCATTTTACGATTTATATCTGCATATTTCTCTGACTATGGACACTGATATCTCAGAAGCCATTGGAGAATTATTCAAGGACCCCTAAGGGTATGCATGCCTCTTGCGACTATGTGATGTTCATCTCCTCCGCATAGGCGGGGAGGGTGGTAAAAGCTCTCTTTGATTTTCTCTAACCGGGGTCTGTATCGAGAATGTAAAGACCCACAGAAAATAGCAGCAAACGTCCTCATACACTGCAACGATGCATATACACTATGGACACAGTCAGTTTTACTTCTAGTGCCACCAGACAACACCACCTTTAAGGACTTTCTATGCCCGGCCTTGCTTCCTATTATCTGGATGACCCATTCTATTGAGGCCGCGTCGCGCCATGAGTGTTCTGGAGATGAGGATTCAGATGTTTTACAGTTAAAGAGACAATATCCCGTAGAATCGGCGATATTCAACAGAATGGTTTTATGGGCTAACATTTTTTATATAAACAGATTATAACTTTAGTCATTTACTTTTTGGAAACAGACAGGATAGCCCTATGATGTTCCTACAGGCGGCTCTCTCCCAATAATGTGTTTTGGTGCAATTCATAGGCAAATTATATTAATGAGCCTGAATCATATTAATAGTATGGTTGGTGTCACAGTGTGATCCTGCTTGGCACCGGGAAAAGCTTTCCTGCCGGTGTGGTGAGTGATCTTGCATCGTTGTTATGGGAATTATAATTATAATCACATAGTCTACACGCTATTTACAGGGGAGGAAGCCTGACTGTGTACAGCCAAGGGTTTCCAGGCTGCCATGATTCTCCGGGAATATCCCCCACATACATTCACATGGAGCCGAGAGTGAGAGCGGAGTAACAGGTTAGGTGCCAGGATATAGAGTTTTGTAGGAAAGACAGTGTGTAGCCAACATCAATGGGGCAGATGTACTTATCCCATGGTTCCATTTGACAGATCCTAGGGTTTGGCGTTTCTCTGTGGGGATTCTGGGGGTTCTTACGGGACCACTAAGGTAGTTCTCTGACGTACACAAGGTGTCGCTGTGCTGCGCTGAAGTGTCATCGGAAATGCACTGAAGGTCACCAAGCAGGCTGGGGGCATGGTAAGTGCGTGTCAATGCGACACTTTTTTTTAAAATGCTGCCGTTTACGAACCGTCGGGGTTTTTTCATACGGCCACGCCCTCCGCGATTTCAGTTCGCGTGTCGACACCGGTGCAGATTGCGTCCACAATCGATCGCTGTGCGCTCAAAATCCAGGGCAATCAGGGGAAAATCGAGCAAACAGATTAAAAATAGAAATTCGGCGTTACCCACGTAAAAACGAGATTCAGGGGGTCCCTTAGTAAATTGAACCATATGTCTACAATTCCCGCCACAATTTATAAAATACCAAAACAGTCCTACTGACCACATCATATCCACATTGGAAAAAAAACATTGGAAACAATCTAAATATCGTTGTTTTATTGAAAGTCAACATGCTACTGGCAAAGAATGTCAGGGATCTACTGGCCAACAATGCGAACATTATGCAAAATGTGGCCCGGAACATGACGCCCTGCCTGACTGTAGTAATAAAGTACAACGATAGGTTTGTATCAATAATATGTGAATTGACTCAATGTGTGCTTAATAATGCATAGGAAAAAATTAATATGATTCATGTGTGGGGTTACTATACAGAGGATTGTCAATCCAACAGAGAGACCCCACAGGAGAGCTGACACATCTCTATATTACTACAGCCACAACAGGAGAGCCGCACCTCCTCTATATACTACCCAAAAAAAAAAAACCAAACAGGAGAGCGACACATCCTCTATATACGACACCACACTGGAGAGATAACAAATCATTACACCTTACACCACAGAGGAGAGCTGGACACATCCTCTAGATTAGACATACACCACACAGGAGAGGCTGACACCTCCACTATATGCTACACCAAACAGGAGAGCTGTCTACATCTTCTTATATAAGACATCACACAGTGAGAGCGGCACATCCTATATTTACACACACCAAGTGGTAGAGCCGAACACCCTCCGCCATAAACTACACCACACTGGAGAGCGGACACCTCCTCTATGAAACTTTACACCACACTGGAGAGCTGGACACATCTCTAAACTTACACCACACAGGAGAGCTGACACATCCTCCCATATACTACACCACATCAGGAGAGTGACAAATACTTTATATAGGTCACCACAACGGAGAGCTGACACTCATCTAAATACTACACCACAGGAGGGCTGACACATACTCTGATATATTAAACCACACGGAGGACACATCCTCTATGTGCTACTAACCACACAGGGAGCTATCTCACTATCCTCTATCTACTACACCAACAGGAGAGCGACACATCCTTCTATATTATACACCACACAGGAGAGCTGACAACATCCGTCTATATATTACAACAACAGGAGAGCTGACACATGCTCTATATTACTACACACCACAGGAGAGGTGATCCCATCCTCTATATACTACACGACACAGAGAGCCGACACTATCCAGGTACTGTATACTACACCACACAGAGAGCTTGGACCAATCCCTCTATTCCTACATCCCACGATGGAGAGCTGTACACATCCTCTATATACTACACTAGCACAGGAGAGCTGATATATCCGTCTGATTGTATCGTACACAGCACAAGGAGCGCTGTCAATCATCTATATACTACACCACCAGAGAGAGCGGACACATCCCACTATATACTACACCACACAGGGAGCCGGCACATCTTCTGATCTACCGCCACAGGGATGGAGCGACGAATCATATAACTAACCACACAGGAGAGGACACACTTCTCTATGATACTACACTACACCGGGAGAGCTGACACATAATCTAATCTCCTCACCACACAGGAGAGCTGACGCATTTCTATATACTGCACCACAGGCAGGAGAGCTGGACATCCTCTAATACACAACTGACACCCAACGAGAGCTGACACATCCTCTATATACTACACACAAAGGAGAGCCGACACTCCTCTTAATATCGACACCACACGGAGAGCTGACACACCTCTATATCCTACACACACAGGAGAGTGACACATCCTCTCATACTACACCCACACAGAGAGCTGAGAACATCTCTATATCGTATACCACCCACAAGGAGAGCTGTCCCCACATCCTTATATACCTAACACCCCACCAAACCGGGAGAGCTGACACTATCCTTCTAGTTATATACACCAGACAGGAGAGCGAACATCCTCTTAATATACACCACACAGGCGAGCTGACACATCCTCTATATCCACACCACAGAGGAGAGCTGACACATCCTTTATATAATACAACCACACAGGAGAGCTGACACATCCTTATATCCTACACCAACAAGGAGAGCTTGAACACAGCATCTATATACGACATAATCAAGGAGAGCCGACACATCCTCTTGTAATACACACACAACAGAGAGCTGAAACACCTCTATATCCTATCAACACAGAGGAGAGCGACACACCCTCTATTATACTACACCACCAGGAGAGAGGACACATCTCTCTTCTGTATCCTACACACATAGGAGTGAGCTGTCACATCCTCTAATACTGACACCACAAATTGAGCTGGACACATCCTCATATACTAACCACACAGGAGAGCGGAACAGTCCTCTATAATATTACACCAACACAGGAGAGCTGACCATGCTCTATATACTAACACCACACAGAGTAGGTGACAATTCTATTACTACACCACACAGGAGATGCCGATCACATCCTCTAATATACACCACACAGGAGAGCTGACACATCCTCTATATCAGTAACACCACAGAGGGAGAGCTGACACATCCTCTATATAGCTACATGCGAACAGGATGAGGACCACACCCTCATATAATACACCGAGCAAAGGGAGAGCTGACAACATCCTCCCTCACCCTACTACCTTACCACCACCACACAGGAGAGCTGACACATCTTCTATAGACTGCACCACCACCCACCGGACGCATGCTGACACATCCTCCACCATATACATAAACCACACAGGAGAAGCTTACACATCCTCATATACTAACCCAATCAGGAGAGCCGAGACACATACTCTTTAATACTACACACACAGGAGGAGCTGACACATCTAGATATCCTACACCACAGAGGAGAGCTGATCAAATCCTTATCTATTACTACCACCACATCAGGAGAGCTGACACATCTCATACCTACACCAACTACAGGAGAGCTGTGTCACCCCTTATATAATACACCACACAGGATGAGCTGACACATCTCTTGTATATTCTCTAGAACCACGGGAGTAGATGGCACTATCCTCTATATACACACCACACATGAGCTGCACATCCTCTATATACTACACACACAGGAGGAGGACACATCCTCATAGAGTACACCACACAGTTAGAAGCTTGGAAACATCCCTCTATATCCTACCACCACATGGAGGAGAGCTGACACAATCCCTCACTATTATAATAGACCACACAGGAGAGTTGACAAATCTCATATCCTACACCACAGAGGAGAGCTGACACATCCTCTATTTACTATCACACACAGCGAGAGGACCATCACCCTCTACGCAGCAGTGTGGTTTGTGAAGTAAGCAGAGGAATGTGGTCAGTATCCTGTGTGATTGGTAGTATATAGAGGATTGTGTCAGCTCTCATCTGCGGTGATTTAGTATATAGAGTTAGTGTTCCTGTGTGGTGTATTCTATAGGATGTGGCAGCTCTCCTGTTCCTTAGCCGTGCTGATTGTTTATCATCAGTGTGTTGCCGGGCGAATGCGGCATTTGGGATCCGGTGGGTCTGGGGGAGGGGTACGGCTGAGATAGGAGCGATTGCTGTGTCTGGGGGATTTTGTGCTTGGGGGCTTTTGTCGGGGTGATGTGTGTTGTTTATGTTGAGTGGTTGTAGTATAAACATGGATTGTTTCAGTTCTCCTGTGTGTGATATAGTATATAAGGATGGTAGGTCTTCCTGTGTGGTGTGATATTAGAGGATGTGTCAGCTTCTACGTGTTGCCTGGTTGGTAGATATAGAGGAATGGGTCTAATGGTGGTGTAGTTTATACGAGATGATGTTGTTGTGTCAGCTGTGACCTGTGAGTGTTTTGTAGGTATATATAGAGGATGTGTCAGTTCCCCTGTGTTTGGTATAGTTTATATAGAGGATTTGTGTAAGCTCGTCTGTGAGGTTTAGTATAAAAAAGGATTGTGGCAGCTCTTCCTGTGTGTGGTAGTATAAGAGGATGTGTCATCTCTCCTTTGAGGTTTAGTGTAGGATATAGAGGAGTATGTGCTCTCCTCCTGTGTGGTGTGTCGTATGTATAAGAGGATGTGGTCTCCATGTGGGTGTTGAGTTTGTAGTATATAGAGGAGTCTTGTCAGCTCTACGTTCATGTGTGCTGTAGTATATAGAGCATATGTTCAGCTCTCATGTTATGTGGCGTTGTGTATATATGATGTGAGTGTCAGCTCTCCTGTGTGGGTTTGGTAGTATATAGAGGATGTGTTAGCTCTCCTGTGTGGGAGTATATGGAGTGATGTGTGTCTTCACTCTCCTCTGGGTGTAGTATATAGCGATGTGTACCAGATCTCCGGTGGTGGGGCAGTATATAGGAGGAGGGTCAGCCTCATGTTGGTGTAGTTATGCGGATGGTTGAGCTACTCCTGTGTGGTGAAGGTATTTAGAGGATGTGTAGCTTTCCTGATGTGTGTAGTATATGGGAGGATGTGTTGTCAGCTCTCCTCCGTGGTGGTGTTGTAGTATAATAGAGTATGTGTCAGCTCTCCTGTGGGTATGTAATATTATGAGATGGATGTGTGCAGTTCTCCTGTGTGGTTTTAGATATTAGAGGATGGTCAGCTATGCACCTGTGTGGTTATAGGATATAGATGATGTTGGCTTTCAGCGTCCTGTGAGGTTAGTGATAAAAAGGATGGGGTAATCTCTCCATGTGTGTTGTAGTATATAGAGGTATGTGTCAGCTCTCGTGTTGTGTGTAGTAGAATAGAGGGTGTTGTGTCAGCTCTCCTGTGTGTTGTCGTATATAGAGGATGGTTCAGCTCGTCTGTGTAGATGTAGTATGAGTAGAGGAATGTGTCAGCTTATCACACTCCTGTGTGGGTGTAGTGTCGTTGTTGTGTAGTATAGAGGATGTGTTTGTTTAAGCTCTCCTATGATGTTGGTGAGATAGGGATGATGTGTATCTCTCCTGTTGGTGGGAGTTTATAGAGGATGTGTCGGCTATCCATCCTGGGTGGTGTGTATATAGAGGATGTGTCAGCTCTCCTGTGTGGTGGTAGTATATTCGAGGATTGTGTCAGCTGACTGTCCTGTGTAGGTGTAGTAATTAAATTGGATGTGTCATCTCGCCTGTGAGGTGTAGTCATAGAGGATGTGTCAGCCCTCCTGTTGTGGGTATATATAGGGATGTGTCAAGCTATCCTGTGTGGGGTTAGTATATAGGGGATGTGTCAGCTCCTCCTGGTGTGGTGTAGTATATATGAGGATGTGTGTTAGCTCTCCGTGTGGTGCACGTATATAGAGGATGTGTCAGCTTTCCTGTGTGGTGGTGTTAGGGGTTTTATAGTATGAGGGAAATGTGTCAGCTCTCCCTTTGTGGTTTGTTGAGTATATATAGAGGATGGGTCAGCTCTCAGTGTGTATTATATATTAGAGGATGGGGTCAGCTCTCCTGTGTTGGGTTGTAGTATACAGAGATTTGTGGGTCAGCTCTCCTCCTGTGTGGTGTATAGTAATATAGGGAGTGTCGTCTCTCCGGTGTGGTGTATATATAGATGATGTGTCAGCTCTCCTGTGTTGTGTAGTATTATAGAGGATGTGTGACAGCTCTCCTGTGGTGTTGTAGTGATTATAGAGGATGTGTCAGCTTCTGTGTGGTTTTTGTAGTATATAGAATGGATGTGTCAGCTATCCTGTGGAGGTGATAGTATAGAGGAGGGTGATGTATGAGCTCCCTCCTGTGTGGCGTTAGTATATAGAGATGTGTAAGCTCTCCTCCTGTGTGCTGTAGTAATAGAAGCATGGGTTAGCTCGTCCTGTTGTGGTGTTTTTGGGTATATAGAGGATTTGTGTCAGATCTCCGTGTGGTTAGGGTAAGTATATGAGAGGAGTGTTAGCTCTCCGGTGTGGCGTAGTATATGGAGAGTGTCTTCTCTCCTGTGTGTGTGCCAGTTAGTATATAGGGATTGTGTCAGCTCTGTCCTGTGTGGATGTAGTAAGTAAAGGATGTGTCATCTCTTCTGTGATGGGTGTAGAATATAGAGGCTGTGTCAGCTCTCCGTTGTTGGTGTGTATATAGAGGATGTGTCAGCCTCCGTGTGGGGTAGTTGTAGTATATAAGGATTATGTGTTAGCTCTCCTGTGTGGTTTGTGTAGTTATATATGGGAGGATGTGTTTCTTCCGTGTTGTTGCAGTATATTAGAGGATCTCATTGTAGTCAGCTCTAGTGTGTTGGAGTTTTTGTGTAGTTGAAGTAAAAGGATGTGTCAATCTTCGTGAGGTGTTAGAATATAGTAAGGATGTGTCTAGCCTCTCCTGTGGTGCTGTAGTGTATAGAGCATGTGTTAGCTCTCTGTTGTGTGTGTGGTATGAGTTATATAGAGGATGTGTCAGCTCTCCTGTGTGGTGTAGTATATAGAGGATTGTAGATCTGCCTGTGTGGTGTAGTAATGAGGATGTGTTCTTTCTCCTGGTGGTGCAGTATATAGAGGAGTTGTGTCAGCTCTCCTGGGTGGTGTAGTAATTAAAGGATGTGTCATTTGCTCTGTGATGGTGTAGTTATATAAAGGAGTTTTTGGGTGTCAGATGCTCCTGTGTGGTGTCAGTATATAGAGGATGGTCAGTATCCTGTGTGGTTTGGAGTATATAGAGGATGATGTTTTAGCTTCTCCTGTTGTGGTTTTTGTAGTGTAGTAGTTATGGAGGAGTTGTCTTCTCTCCTGATGTCTGGGTGCAAGTAGTAATAGAGTGATTGTGTCAGCTCTACTTGTGTGGTTGTAGTAAATAAAAAGAAGTGCAGTCTAGTTCTGTGAAGGTGTAGTATATTAGAGGATTTTGGTGTTGTCAGCTCTCATGTGTGGTGAGTATGAGTAGAGGATGTGTTAGCTCTCCTGTCGTGGTGCAAGTATATTAGAGGAGTGTCCAGCTTTCTGTGGGGGTGTAGTATATAGAGGTTGGTTCAGCTCTCCTCCTTTGTGGTGTAGTATATAGAGGAGTATCAGTTCCTCCTGTTGGTATTAATATATAGAGGATGTGTCGCCTCCTGTGTGGTGTGTTATGGCTATAGAGGATGTGTCAGCTCTTTTCCTCTGTGTGGTATTGAGATTATAGATAGATGTGTCAGGAGCCTCTCTGATTGTGAGGTTTAGTATAAAAAAGGATTTGTGATCATCTCTCTGTGTGTTGTTCGTATATAGAGGATGTGTCAGCTCTCCTGTGTGGGAGTATATAGAGGGTTGTTTGTGTCAGCTACTATCCTGTGTGTTGTAGTATAGAGAGGATGTGTCTAGCTTTATGTTGTTAGTGTAATAGAATAGAGAGGATAGGTGTCAATGTATCCTCCTGTGTGGTGTATGTGTGTATCTAGTAGGATGGGTTAGCTCTCCTCCTGTTGTGGTGTAGTATATCGATGAGGTCACTCTCCTGTGTGGTGTTAGTATAGAGAGGATGTGTCGCTCTCCTCCCTGTGTGGTGTAGTATATAGAGGATGTGTCAGCTCTCCTGTGTTGGGGTAGTATATAGAGGATGTGTCAGCTCTCTGTGTGGTGTAGTAATAATATTGAAGGGAATGTGTAATCCCTCTGTGAGGTGTTATATATAGGAGGATGTCGTAGAGCTCTCCTGTGTGGTGTAGTATATAGAGGATGTGTGTGCTATCCTGTGTGGGATAGTATATAGCGGAGTGTCCAGATTTATGTGTGGGTAGTATCGAAGAGGATGTTTTTTAGCTATCCTGTTGTGGGTGCAGTATTCAAGGATATTAGGGATGTGTCAGCTTGCCTGTGGGTGCAGTATATAGGAGGGAGGTGCCAGCTTTCCTGTGTGGTGTAGTAAATAGAGGAGTGTTCAGCTATCCTCCTTGTTGGTTTGTGTAGTATATAGAGGATGTGGCAGCTCTCCTGTGTGGTATTAATTATATAGAGGATTGGTTCAGAATTCTCTGTGTGGTGTAGGATACAGAGATGTGTCAGAGTCTCCTCCTGGTGGTATTAGTATATAGAGGATGTGTCAGATCTACTGGTGAGTTTGTAGTATATAGAGGATGGTGTCAGATCTCCTGTGTGTGTAGGTATATAGCGGATGGTGTCAGCTGTCGTCCCTGTGGTGTTTGTAGTATATTGTAGAGGATGTGTCAGCTCTACTGTGTGTTGTAGTTATATAGGAGGATGGTCAGCTCTCCGGTGAGGTGTAGGATATAGAGGTAGATTGAGGCTCTCCTCCTGTTTGTGGCGTGAGTAGATAGAGGATGTGTAAGCTCTCCCGGTGTTGCTGTAGTATATAGAGCATGTGTTAGCTCGTCCTGTGTGGTGTAGTATAATAGAGGTATGTATCAGCTCACCTGTGTGGTGTGGTTGAGTAATAGAGAGGAGATTTGTGCAGCTCTCCGGTGGGTGTAGTTTGTAGTATTATAGAGGATGGTTAGCTCTCCTGTTGTTGTGGTAGGAGTTAGTATATGGAGGATGTGTCTCTCTTCTGTGTGTTGCAGTAGATAGCAATGGAGGGTCATGCCTCCTGTGTGGTGATAGTAAGTAAAGGGTGTCATCTTTCTGTGAGGTGTAGTATATGAGGCTTGTGTCAGCTCTTGCTGTGTGGTGCAGTTAGTGTAGCTAGAGGATGTGTCAGGTTTCCTGTGTGGTGTCGTATATAGAGGATTGATGTAAGCACTCTCACATCCATTTGTGGTGTAGTATGATAGAGATGTGGTCAAGCTTCCGGTGTGGTGTAGTATATAGAGGATATGTTCAGCTCTCCTCCGGTGTGTGGGATAGTGAGTATCAGGAGTGGTCAGCTCTCGTGAGGTTTTCGTATAAAAAGGAGTGTGTCATTCGTTCCTATGTGTTGTTAGTATATAGAGGATGTGTAGCTACTCTGTAGTTGGTGGAGGATATAGAGGATGTGTCAGATCTCCTGTGTGGGTTAGTATATGAGGATTGGTAGCTCTTCTGTGTAGTGTAGTATATAGAGGATGTGTCATGGCTCTCATCCTGTGTGGTATATAGTATATAGAGGATGGAGTCAAATACTTGTGTGGTTGTATTTTCGTATATAGAAGATGTGTCAGCTCTCCTGTGTCGGTGTTGTATATGAGGAAGTTGATTATCTGTGTAGCTATCTGTGTGGTTGTATTAGATATAGAGGATGTGTCAGCTTTCCTGTGTGGTGTAGTTAATATAGAATTAGTGTCAGCTCTTCCTGTGTAGATAGTGTAGTATTAAGAGGAGTGTCGCTCTCCGTGTGGTGTAATATATTAGAGGATTGTGTAGTCTTTCAATGTCCAGCAAGGTTAGTGCAATAATAGGACAAGCACCTAGAAGATAAGGTTTTGGGGCGTTCTGTAATTAAAAAATTAGAGAAATTAATACTATTTTCACCAGTATTTACATACCCTGTGTCCCTTGCTATAAGGTGCACACTATAGTGGGGTTTTAGTATTTTAAACACATAGGGCAGTTAGGAATAATATAGTTAATGTGTATTTAAATTGGTACATGATTCCACAATGAAGAAACTTTATTTAACATATTTATGTCACTTCGTGCAAACCCTGTCATTGCAGGGATGTAGCCCGTTTATAGCCCGGTTTAGATCAGTGGAGCCTCGGGACCACCGTGGGATGGTGTAACTAGCCAACACCATCGGAACCGGAAGCCCAGCGCGGCACTGTGTTTTCACGGCCCGCCGAAAAGCGGGTTGTGGACTTGCTGCGCAGGATTACCTACTAGGTCGTCCCTAGGTTGTGACTAGCCCACCGGTGGCAGCCGAGGCGAGTACATTAGCGGATGACAAAGTATGTAAAAGAGGATTGGTGTCAGCTCCTGTGTGGTGTTAGTAATCGAGTATGGTAGCTCGTCCGTGTGGTGTGTTGTTAGTATATAGAGGATGTGTCAGCTTCCGTGGTGGTTGTAGTATATTGAGAGGATGTGTCTCAGGCTTTCGGTGGGGTGTATATATAGAGGATGTGTCAGCTCTCTTGTGTGGTGTAGTATATAGAGGATGTGTCAGCTCTCCTCCGTGTGTGTAGAATATAGAGGATGTGTCCAGATCTCCATCCGTGTGGGTGTAGTTTATAGAGGAATGTGTCAGCTCCCTCTGTTGTTGTGAGTGTATATAGATGATGTGTCAGTTCTCAGGGGTGTGTAGTATATAGAAGATGTGTATCTCTCCTGTTGGTGTAGTGCGGTGTAGTTAGTATAGAGAGGATTGTTGTCAAGAGAGCCTGTGAGGTTGTAGTAGTATATAGAGGAAGTGTCAGCTCTTCATTGGGTGGTGTGTAGTGTATAGAGGAAGTGTCCGCTATAATGTGTGTGTAGTAATAGCGGATTGTACCAGCTGTCTTGTGTGGTGTGGTTTTAGTGTAGTCTATAGAGGATGTTTCCGTTCTCCTTGGTGGTGTGTGTAGTATATAGAGGAGTGTCAGCTCTCCTGTGTGGTGTAAGTATAGAGAGGATGTGCCAGCTCCTTTGGTGTGTGATGTATATATAGAGGAATGTTGCAGCATCTCCTGTGTGGGGTAGTATATAGAGGATGTACCAGCGCTCTTGTGTGATGTAGTATATAGAGGATGTGTAAGCTCTCCTCGGTTGTGGTTTGTAGTTATAGTATATGCGGATGTTTCCGTTCTGCCTGGATGTGTGTATGTTGTATATATAGAGAGGTGTCAGACTCTGTGTTCTGTTGTAGTAATAGAGGATTTGTGTTCATTCTCTCCTGTGTGGTGTAGATATATAGGAGTGTCAGCTCTCCAAGTGTGGGTAGTATATAGAGGATGTGTCAGCTCGACTGTGATGGGTAGTATATAGAGAATGTGTCGGTATCCTTGTGGTGGGGTAGGTATTATAGAGGATGTGTCGGCTCTCCTGTTGGTGTAGTATATAGAGGATGTGTAAGCTCTCCTGTGTGGTGTAGTATATAGAGTATGAGTCAGCTCTCCTGTTGGTGTAGTATATATGGGGATGTTGTCAGCTCTCCTGTGTGTTAGATTGTAGATATAGAGGATGGTGTCAGCTCTCCTGTGTGGGGTTGTAAGTAACTGAGGACTGTGTCAGCTCTCCTGTGTGGTGTAGTATATAGATATGAGTCAGCTCTACTGTGTGTGTAGTATATAGAGAATGTGTCAGCTCTCCTGTGTGGTGTAGTATATAGAGGATGTGGTTCAGCTTCCCGGTGTGGTGTAGGTATATAGAGGAATGGTCAGCTCTCGTGTGTGGTGGAGTATATAGAGGATGTGTCATGCGTCTACCTTCCGGTGTGATGGAGATAGAATATAGAGGATGTGTCAGTCTCCTCATGTGTGGCTGTATGTAATGAGGGATTGTGTCCGATCTCATCCTGTTTGTTGTAGTATATAGATGATTGTGTCCGTTCTCCTGTGTGGTGTAGTATAAGAGATTGTTATATCTCTTTGTGTGTTTGTAGTATAGAGAGGATGTGCAGCTCTCCTGTGAGGTTTAGTATATAGAGGATGTTGTCAGCCTCTCCGTTGTGGTGTAGTAATATAGATGGATGGTGTCAGCTCTCCTGTGTGGTGTTAGTATATAGAGGATGATTGTACAAGCTCTCCTTGTGGGGTGTAGTGATATAGAGGATGTTCCGTTTCTCCTGTGGTGTGTAGATAAAGAGGATTGTGTAAGCTCTCCTGTGTTGGGTAGTATATAGAGGATGTCCAGCTCTCCTTGGTGGTGTATGTAGTAATAATAGAGGATGGTCGGCTCTCCTGTGGTGGTGTGTAGTTTGGGTAGTATATAAGATGTAGTGTCTGCTCTCCTCGTGTGTGGTGTGTATTGTAGTATATAGGGGGAGTTCGTTCGCCCGTATGGGTGTAATGGTGTATTATATAGAGACTGCCCCAATGTGTATAAATAACACTGCCCCAATGTGTATAAATAACAATGCTCCAATGTGTATAAATAACACTGCCCCAATGTGTATAAATAACACTGCCCTAATGTGTATAAATAACACTGCCCTAATGTGTATAAATAACACTGCCCCAATGTGTATAAATAACACTGCCTCTTGTTGGCTCCATGGATGTTGCACCCCTGGCATAAGGCACATGTAAATAACACTGCAACTTGGTGCCTTAATAACACTGCCCCTAGGTGCCGCAGTGTAACGATCTTGGGAGACTGCTGGTCCATGACAGGTGAAGCAGATAATCAATTGTGTGTTTGTAAGACAATTGATTATCATTGCACGGGCCGGGGCGTGTCTGCGTGACATCATACAGTGTGCACAGGCAGAGCACACAGACATGTCTCTGCTTGCGCCAATAGACGGGATGCCATGGGGATGAGAGGCAGCCGGAGCATGGGAGGTAAATACTTTTTATTGAGTGAAGGCTGCTACTATATATTTCATTTAGTGGAGGTGGCTGTTGTCATCTTATGAAGGGGAGGCCCCTGCTGGTCATTTTATAGAGGAGATGTTGCTGCTGGACATTTCATTGAGTGGAGGCTGCGGCTGGACATTTTATTAATAAGGGGAGGCTGCGGCTGGACATTTTATTAATAAGGAGAGGCTGCTGCCTGGATCTCTAAGTAACGACCCTGATGGATTTTGATGATAGATTTCCTTTTAATAATGGTCCCAGCTGGTAATGTCCTGGACGGCTGCATAAGATTCGGGAGCAGTGATGTCCCCTCTGCTAGTGTCCAGGCTGTAGGTGACATCATGTGGCCACCGAACAACCAGAAAGTATTAAAAAACTAGATTTCTGGTGTAAAACCTTTCACCAGGATCACATTGGAGGGATCAGTTTTGCGATAGGTCGTAATATTATGTTATAATGTGTCACCTGCAGGATAGTCCGGGGCATTGGGTTTATACAATACTCACTGAATAATGTCCTGATGTAGAGCGTCAGGCACACCTGGGAATAGGTACACGGGAGGCTGAGACCGGTGCAGTTCATGGGGCGAGGACCAGTCCTGAGACATGTTATACATTCCAGACAATTACCTGGAAATCAGAGATTATTAAGGAGACGTGGGAGAAGTAATAACAGTAGTAGCCACAGCAGAACAGTAGGGAACATGTCAGACAAGGTAGGAGTAGTAGTGATAATGGCAGTCGTAGTGGTATTTGTAGCAGGAGGCCCAGCGGTACAGCATGGGACACCATAGCTTCCAACATTTGGGTAACAAAAAGAGAGAAGCACCAGCACGCTACAAAATGCTTTGCCCTGACCAACACCCATCGATCCGCCCATTGTCCCACCCCAAGCATTGTGTAATATCGACCTGGCTCTCCAAAAAAGTGTAACGCATCTATCTTTCTGGTGATGGTAGAACCTCCTCTCCTCTAGTTGTGGTGGATGCCCCCTGTCTATGGTGATGGTAGAACCTTATGGTTAGGTAGAACGCGCCTCTCCTCTAGGTGTATAGGATGCCCCTCTATTTTGATGTAGAATTTCTCTCCTCTAGGTGTATATATGCTAACAACCAAAATTGCCCCCAATGTTAATTATTCCACCAACTCTCAACAAAACAACTAACAACACAAAAAAGAGATGCTGCAAATCTTTAGAATGGTAGAACCCCTTCTCCTCTAGGTGTAGAGATGCCCCCTGTCCTATGGTAATGGTACCCTCCTCCCCTAGTGTGTAGAGGATGCGCCCTGTTATGGTGATGCTAGAACCTCCGTTCCTCTAGGTGTACGTATGCGCCCTTTTATGGTTGTGCGTAGAACCCCCTCTACTCTATGTTTAGAGTATGCCCCCGCTATGGTGAGAAGAGAATGCCCCCTGTCTATGGTGATGGTAGAACCTCCTCTCCTCTAGGTGTAGAGGATGTCCCTGTCTATGGCGATGGTAGAACCGCCTCTCCTCTACGTGTAGAGGATGCCCCTGTCTATGCTAATCATAGAACCTCCTCTCCTCTAGGTGTAGAGGATGCCCCCTGTCTATGGTGATGGTAGAACCTCCTCTAGGTGTACAGGATGTCCCATCTATGGTGATAGTAGAACCTCCTCTCCTCTAGGTGTAGAGGATGCCCCCTGTCTATGGTGATGGTAGAACCCTTTCTCCTCTAGGTGTAGATGATGCCCCCTGTCTATGGCAATGGTAGAACCTCCTCTCCTCTAGGTGAAGAGGATGCCCCCTGTCTATGGTGATGGTAGAACCTCCTCTCCTCTAGGTGTAGAGGATTCCCCCTGTCCATGGTGATGGTAGAACCTCCTCTCCTCTAGATGTAGAG
>WNYA01001297.1:23306-42901 GCA_019512145.1 Engystomops pustulosus | reverse complement strand
CACCATAGCGGGTCATGTTCTGGTCACGTCAGGGTAATGCTTGGTTCACTCAGTGGTTAATTGTTCTGGTCACCTAGTGGTCGTGTTTGTCACATAGTGGTCATGCTCTGGTAACATAGAGGGCATGTTGGTCACATAGTGGTCAGTTCCTGGTACATAGGGGTATGCTCGTGGTCAATCGGGTCATGCTCTGGTAACATAGTGTCCATTTTATTATGGCACATCAGTTTTCCTGCTATCGTCACATAGTGTCATTAGGTCAAATAGTTTTCATGCTTTTGCGTCACATAGTGGTCATCTTATGGTCACAAGTTTCATGCTCTCGTCCACAGAGTGGGTCATGCTTGGTCACTTAGGTATGTTCTGGTAACATATTGTCATGTTCTGGTTCACATAGTTGGTAGGTTCTGGTCAAATAGTGGTAATGCTACACATAGTGGGCATGCTCTGGTCACATAGGGCTCGCTTTGTCAATAGTGGTAATGTGTTCTGGTCACTTAGGGGTAATGTTTGGCCCACATAGGGGGTCATGTTTTATGGGGTGTAGGGCGGGTTCATGCTTGGTCACATAGGGTCTGCTCTGGTCACAATATTACTCATGCTCTGGGGCACATGTGGTCATGCTCTGGTCACAAGGGTATGAATCTGGGTCAGTAGGGGTTATGCTCATGGTCACATTAGGGTCATATCTGGTCACCTAGGGGTCCTGTTCTGGGTCAATACGGGTATGCTCTGGTCACTAATAGTGGTCATGCTCTGGTACACATAGGGGTCAGTCTTGGTCAAAGGCATCTCTGGTCACATATACTCATATTTGGTCACATAGTGGTCAGCTCATGGTACATAGGGCGGTTCTGCATGGTCTGCTGCAACAAGAGGGCAGCCTGGTCACATATTATCAGTTCTGGTCAACATGTGGTCATGCTCTGGTCACATAGTACGGTCCATGTTGTGCTGGTCACATAGGGGTCATGCTCTGGTCACAAAGAGGGCATGCTCTGGTCACATATTACTCATGTTCTGGTCACATAGTGGTCATGCTCTGGTCACATAGTGGTAATGTTCTGGTCACATAGGGGTCATGTTCTGGTCACATACGGGTCCTGCTCTGGTCACATAGTGGTCATGCTCTGGTCACATAGTGGTCATGCTCTGGTCACATAGGTGTTATGCTCTGTTCATAGTGGTCATGTTCTGGTCACATAGGGGTCATGTTCTGGTCACATAGGGGATCATGTTCTGGTCACAAAGTTGTCACGCTCTGGTCACGTAGGGGTCATGCTCTGGTCACATAGGGGTCATGCCCTGGCCACATAGTGGTCATGCCCTGAGCACATAGGGTTCATGTTCTGGTCATGTTCTTGCTGTGTATTCGTCATCTTCAGGTCTTCTATTGAGCAGCTTATATTGATGACCTACTTCTCCCCATTCGATCACATATTAGTCATGTTATTATATTATGTTGCTTATCTGTAAAAGATTATTATGATTGTTCACATCACAGGGCACTTAGGTGTATCAAAGAGGCTCCTGTTATTAGCTACAGACAGTAATTGCCCTTATAAGGGCACTGTGAAGAATTGCATCATTGCTAGGATATTCTTTATACAGCAATACTTGCAAAGAGCAGACCTGATTATTAGTATTTACTGCATCATCCAGCGAGATCTTAACAATCTTATATATCGTTTTTCTTCCTTGAGTAGAGAAGCGTGCTCAGTGAGACTAGTGTATTGATCAGAAAAATGTTCCGGTCAGTGACTAGTGTGTAGTAATTCCTGGATCACATAATATTCGGTTTGTTCTGCATTACGTTTATCATATGGATCCTTCACGGGTTTCTGCAGCCAGAATACAGAGAGGGGGAAGTGTTTTGTATTGTTTCCTTTTGTGACCAGTTTTACAGGATCAAAGGAATTTCTGGTGATCTAAAGAGGATCTACTTGATCCCTGACGCACATTGGGGCACATTTACTTACCTGGTCCCTGTGTGATCCCGCGGTGCGTTGTCCGACGAGGATTCGGGTCTGCCGCGATTCACTAAGATCGTGCGTCTAATTTCCTGCAGGTGTCGCTTCCCCGCTGAGGTCCCCGGAGTTCACCTTCTTCGTCCTGGTGCATGTCAGTGCATTGCCTTGGGACACAATGGGGCAAATTTACTTACCCGGTCCATTCGCGTTCCAGCGGCGGCTTCTCCGCTCTGGATTCGGGTCCGGCCGGGATTTAATAAGGTAGTTCTTCCGCCGTCCACCAGGTGGCGCTGCTGCGCTGAAAGTAAACTCATCGCGCCGGAATGCACCGAGCTGGACCAGGTGAAGGTAAGCGGTCCTTATGCGACACATTTTCGGTTTTTAAATGCGGCGGTTTTTCCGAATACGTCGGGTTTTCGTTCGGCCACGCCCCCCGATTTCCGTCGCGCGCATGCCAGCGCCGATGCGCCACAATCCGATCGCGTGCGCCAAAATCCCGGGGCAATTTAAGTACAAGCGGCGCAAAACGGAAATATTCGGGTAACACGTCGGGAAAACGCGAATCGGGCCCTTAATAAATGACCCCCATTTTGCTTTTTAAATTTGGGTTGCACTTACTGATCCTGGACAAGTTTTGCCCTTTGTAAAGATGTCCCCTGCGTCTCCGAGTCTCCTTTGTGAAGATGCGCCCTTGTCGTACATTTATTCTGGAAACAAGTATCTGCTAAATGCAGAGGCATAGGGGCACTTTAACTAAGGGCCCGAGTCGCGTTTTTCCGACAGGTTAACCGGAAATTTCCGCCTTGCGACAATTTTACCTGAATTGCCCTGGGTTTTTGGCGTACACGATCGGATTGTGGCGCATCGGCGCTGGCATGCACGCGACGGAAATCGGGGGGCGTGGCCGTTAGAAAACCTGACGGATTCGGAAAAACCGCCAGAAAAACCGCCCTCCTGCGGAGGATTCGGGTTCTGCCGGGATTCACTAAGGTAGTTCCTCCAACGTCCACCAGGTGTCGCTGCTGCGCTGAAGTTCCGTTGCGTGCATGCCGGCGCCGATACGCCACTATCCGTTCGCGTGCAGCAAAATACCGGGGCAATTCAGGGAAAATCGGTGCAAATCGGAAATTTTCGGATAACCCTTCGGAAAAACGCGATTTGGGCCCTTAGTAAATGACCCCTATATCTTCTAATGAAGATACATAAAAACAAATCCTGTCTACCAGGTAGACCGATAATTTCATGGGAACCTGACTGACAATATTTGTAATTTTATTGATCATGGTTTGAAACCGATGGTTGAATTCTTACCATCATCATCATCTGAAGTATCATCATATCAGCTGACCTCTTATTGAGACTAGAGCTAGTCACCGCAGATGTTGATCGCTTCATACAAGCATTAGAAGTGAAGATGGTCTGCGGGCAACATCATGCTTTATGAACATGGGGAGTACGGACATTTAACGAATCCTTCTACCTACAGCTCCAGGGGACCGCAATAGGGGCCACATGCGCGCCCTCATATGCTAATTTATTGCTGGGGCTTTGGGAGAGGGACCCGTTCCTGTTGGATTGGCTGTCGTGGGTGAGCCATGTCCTCTTTTGGGCGCGGTTCATCGATGACATCTTTATGATCTGGCAGGGTACACGTGATGATTTGGGACTATTTAAGATAAGAATCTCCTTAACATCAGGATAACGTGGAAAGCAAACATCAGCAAAATTGAGTTCTCAGATATTGGGGGTCATTTACTAAGGGCCCGATTCGCGTTTTCCCGACGTGTTACCCGAATATTTCCGATTTGCGCCACTTGTACATGAATTGCCCCGGGTTTTTGGCGCACGCGATCGGATTGTGGCGCATCGGGGCCGGCATGCGCGCGACAGAAATCGGGGGGACGTGGCCGAACGAAAACCCGACGTATTCGGAAAAACCGCCGCATTTAAAAAACCGAAAATGTGTCGCTTGGGGAGCGCTCACCTTCACCTTCTATGGGATGGTGCATTCCGGGGCGTTAAGATTATTTTCGGCGCTGCAGCGCCACCTGGTGGACGGCGGAGGAACTACCATCTTAAATCCCAGCCGGACCCGAATCCTGTGCAGAGAACGCGCCGCTGGATCGCGAATGGGCCGGGTAAGTAAATGTGCCCCATTGAGATTAAAAAGGATCAGGAGGGAAACCTCAAAAAGATACTTCAGTAAACTTCTATCTATTACCTACTTCTTCTCACCCCCACCACCCTCGGTACCATCAGAGCATATTAAGAGAATGGGGGTCATTTACTAAGGGCCCGATTCGCGGTTTTCTCGACGTGTTACCTGAATATTTCCGATTTGCGCTGATTTTCCCTGAATTGCTCCGGGGTTTTGGCGTACGCGATCGGATTGTGGCGCATCGGCGCTGGCATGCACGCGACGGAAATCGGGGGGCGTGGCCGAACAAAAACCCGATGTATTCGGAAAAACCGCCGCATTTAAAAAAAAAAAATGTCGCGGAGCTTGCACTTACCTTCACTCAACCCAGCTCGGTGTATTTCAGTGCGTTCCAGGGAACTTCAGCGCAGCGCTGCGGAGGAACTACCTTAATAAATCCCGGCCGGACCCGAATCCTCCGCAGATAACGCGCCGCTGGATCGCGAATGGACCAGGTAAGTAAATCTGCCCCAATGATGATCACTTTTATGGTGAAGCTGCCGACCTTCAACAAGGTTTCTAAGACTGCAATCGATGGATTAATAGAGCATAAAACAGCAAAAAGGACATTGGGAAATCAGGCACTTCAACCACAAATAGAGCATCTACTACCAATCAGATCAGGGATGTCACCACCTTCCACAATAACTGGAATGCTCATGTATGAGCAAATACTGGCCAATCCTGAGATCAGATCCTGTTCATTGACCTGAGAGCTGCATCCCGGAACGCGCAAGGCTGGGGCAAAGCAAAGGTTAAATGTAGCAACTCCAGTGCAGCGTCCCACAAGTTCCCTGTACAGTGTGAGGTTTACACTGTAAATGAAAATCTACACTTTTATCTAAATCTGGATTGTGATATCCACCCCCCCCCCCAAGTCTTGTTCAAAGAATTTGAGTAAATTGTCAGTGTCAGACAAAGTCTGGAAGAAGAAACTAACAACTTCACAGAAACTTCCCTTGTTCTGTTATTATATTATATGCATCATGATCCATGTTGGTCGTTGGATTTGTACGATGGTTCTCCCTGCTGAAATCCCCTCCTATCCCACACCGATCATACCCTATAGCAGGGCCGGATTAAAGGAGGGGCTCCTGGGGCTCGAGCCTCATCATATACATTGGGGCAGATTTACTTACCCAGTCCGTTCGCGATCCAGCGGCGCATTCTCTGCGGTGGATTCGGGTCCGGCTGGGATTCACTAAGGCAGTTCCTCCGCCATCCACCAGGTGGCGCTGCTGCACTGAAGTCCGCCGAAATGCACTCAAGTTCACCAACCAAGTGAAGGTAAGTGCAAGCTCCGCAACACTTTTTTTTTTTTAAATGCGGCAGTTTTTCTGAATCTGCCGGGTTTTTCGCTCGGCCACGCCCCCCGATTTCCGTCGCGTGCATGCCGGCGCCGATGCGCCAAAATCCGATCGCGTGCGCAAAAATCCCGGGGCAATTCAGGGAAAATCGGCGCAAATCGGAAATATTCGGGTAACGCGTCACGGAAACGCGAATCAGGCCCTTAGTAAATGACCCCCAATATTTCTAACTTCTCATCCTGAAATTTCACTACACTTTATTATTTTTGTTTTTTAACAACACGTAGACTTGAATTTTGCTGGATAGGTTACGTTTTACACATTGTAGATATCTGTGGCCTCCAGGGGGGCAGATACCTAAACAGACCCCAAATATTCGGGCACACACCAGGAAAAAAGACAAACTTAGTAAATGATGAGAAGACTGGAGAGGTAACACGTGGCCCTCAAATACTACTAATAATAGTTCTTGGTTAGACTTTACATTAGAAACCTTAAAAAAAGAAATCTCCATGTGTTTCAATCTCTTCAGGAGGTTTGCATTTAGTTCCGACCCTCTGTTACCCTCACCCATTACAGTCTCACATTGCTGTGCTCCAACACCGGCCACGGGGCAGGCAGGTCCGGTGATGTTAGTGGTGTGGAGGAGTCCAGCTTGTAACATAGGACCCAAGTGGCTTGGTGTGGCCAAGCTTGTGTCCCTGGTTAGCACTCATGTCCTACGAAGGACCTCATCCACCCTATGTCATGGACCAGAAGGTTGACAGTCACAAGAAAACTAGAGCGTTTTAGTACAGTAACTCCCAGCAGCAACAATTCATATCGGGCAGGTAACATCATCCATATCCTTGAGAGAGCGGCAGGTCTTTCCCGTCTCTGTAGGAATATCTTCAGCCCAGGACCAGAGGCCCTCTGTGTTAGTTAACGGGTTTGTTTGCGAACGTGAGCCTGTGCAAAGAGACGGCTTCTCTAACGCGAACGTCGGGATGTTGATAGCTCCTGGCACTAAACTACTTGCCACGACCCCTTTGCTCCCAGAAAATCAGGATAAAAGTAGAGTGGAGTAGCCAGAAGAGCCGGCTCTTTCTTTTGAGCGTATCCTAAAGATTTGGGGACTTATCTCTTGCACTCTAACCCACTTTCTCCAGCCGGGAGTGAATGGACCTGCCAAATCAGACTAACGACTCCCCAGTGACAGGGCTTACTCTCTATATACCATCGCTGTGTATACATTTTGGTGAACCAGTCATGACAGCTTATGCCCCTTAGCTGGTGGAAGCGGACACATTCAGGATATCGGGGCAGGATCTTAGTATCTCCCGCCATGCGCATTATACCAGACAAGCACTGACATGCCTAACAGGAAGAATAGGTGAACTCCGGGGACCTGGAGCGGGGAATCTACACATTTTCAGGATATTCAGGCGCATGTCTTATGACTCCCCGCACGCGCATTATTACCACTGACAATGCACTTACATGCCACCAGGAAGAAGAAGGTGAAACCTCCTGGACCTGAGGCGGGGTAGCCACCATGCAGGTATATCCGGGGGGCATGATCTTTAGTGACTACTTCCCCGCACAGCGCATTATACACGGACAATGCACTTACATGCCCCAGAAGAGAAGGTGATCTCCCGGGTACTGCGCGGGAAGTTGACACATGCAGGATATCTGGGGCAGGAAGCTTAGTGACTTTTCTCCCGCACGCGCATTATACACGACAATGCATTACATGCCCCAGGAGAAGAAGGTGAAACTCCTGGGACCTGAGCGGTGTAAGCTGCATCAGGCAGGATATCTGGGGGCAGTATCTTAGGGGACTCCTTCCCGCACAGCGCATTATACACGGACAATGCACTTACAGCACCAGGCATAAGAATGTACTCTGGGGACCTTGCCGGAATTGGACACATGCAGGATATCGGGCGCAGGATTCTTAGTGCTCCCCGCCACATTAATCGCCTTTACCGACAGCACTTTACATGCATCCAGGACTGAAGAAGTGAACTCCGCGGACCTGAGCGGGGAATCTGACACATGCAAGATATAGCGGGTGGCAGATTCTATTGACTCCCGCACAGCGCATTATACAACGGAAATGCCTTACAATGCACCAGAAAAAGAAGTTGAACTCCGGGACTGAGCATGGAAGTACACTTTCAGGATATCGAGGGCAGGATCTAGTGACTTCCCGCACAAGCGAATTATTACCCGGACAATGCCTTACATGCACCCTATGGAAGAAGAAGGTGAATCTCCGGGGACCTGAGCGGGGACGCGACACCATTGCAGGATTTGGGTCCTAGGATCTTAGTGATCCCCCGCACATCGCTTAACACGACAATGCACTTACATGTCACAGGAAAGAAGAAAGGTGAAACTCTCTGGGACCTGAGCAGGGGAATTGACGTCATGCAGGATATCGCGAGGGCAAGTGCTTTAGTGACTCGCCCGCTCACAGCGCATTATAAATAACGACGTACATATTGCACTTACATGCACAGTGAAGAAGAAGGTGAACTCCGGGGACCTGAGCGCGATGACACAGCAGTGATATCGGTATGCCCCTATCTTGTGATTCCCCGCACGCGCATTATACAGGACATGCAATTCATGCAACTGCACCAGGAAGAATAGGTGAACTCCGGGGACCTGAGCGGGGACGGAAGCGACACATGAGGATTCTGGGGATCAGGATAGTCTTAGTGACTCCCGCGCACAGTCGCTCATTATAACACGACAATGCCACTACATGCACCCATAAGAAGAAGTGAACTTGGATCTTGGGGGAGCGGGGAGGACGGAGCGAGAGTGAAGGACCATGCGAGATATCGGGGGTCAGGATACTTAGTGACTCCCCGCACATGCGCCTTAATCACGAGACAATGCACGTGCACATGCACCAGGAGAAGAGGGGAACTCTCGGGGACTGAGTCGGGAAGGTGGAAGTGACAAAGCAGGATATCGGGGTTCAGCGATCTAGTACTTCCCCGCACCAGCGCATTATACACGGACAATGCACTTACATGCACCGGAGAAGAAGGGAACTCCTGGGACCTGAGCGGGGAAGCGACAATGTAGGATATCGGGGTGTTCTAGCGGATCTTAGTGACTCCCCCACATGCGCATTATACACGACAAATGCTACTTTAACTGCACCAGAAGAAGATGGTGAACTTCCGGGGACCTGAGCGGTGAAAGTCGAACATGCAGGATATCGGTGCGCACGATCTATTGACTCCCCCGCACATTGCTGCATTATACCAGACATGCACTTACACATTCGAACAGCAACATCCAGGGAGGAGGAGAGCCGTGCATTTACGCGAGGACCGAGCGGGGGAAAGTGACACATGCAAGATATCGGGTGCAGGATCTGTAGTAACTGCCCCCCGCACCAGCGCATTTACACGGACAATGCACTTACATGCACCGGAAGAAGAAGGTGAACTCGTGGACCGTGAGCGGGGAAGCGACACTGCAGAATCGGGCGCAGTGATCTTAAACTCCACCGCAACAGGTGCGCATTATACACGGACAAGCACTTACATCACCAGGAAGAAGCAAGTGGACTCACGGGACCTAGTGCGGGAAAGAAAGCTGAACCACATTGCAAGATATCTCGGGTGCAGGATCTTATGACTTCCCCGCCCCCCCCCACAGCGCATTATCGGGAGCAAATCGGACAATACTTACAGTGCAACGGAAGACAGAAGGAAACGAAGTGAACTCCGGGACATGATGTTTCGGGGAAGCGACACATGCAGTGGGATATCGGGCGTAGGATCCTTAGTACTGTCCCCGCCAAGCGCATTATACAGCGGACTAATGCACTTACATGCACCAGCGAGCAGTTGTGTGAACTCCGGGGACCTTGGAGCGGGGTAAGCGACACATGCAGGATACTACGGGGCAGGATCTAGTGATCCCCGGCACATGCGCTTATACACATCGGACAAATGCACTTTACATGCACCGAGGAAGAAGAAGTGTGAAACTCCGTGGACCTGAGCTGGGAAGGAACATGCAGGATTATCGGGGCAGATTCTAGTGACTACACCCACAGCGCATTACAAACACGGGACAATGCACCTTAACATCCACACCAGGGAAGAAGAAGGGAACTTCCGGGAGACCTGAAGCGGGGAAGTGACACATGCAGGATCGGAGACGCAGGATCTTAGTGACTCCCCTGCCAGCGCAGTTATACCACTGGACAATGCAATTTACAGTCACCAGGGGAAGGAAAGGTGACGCCCGGGGGACCTGAGCCGGAAGTGACACGACATGAGATATGGGATGCAGGATCTTAGTGACTCCCGCACAGCGCATATAATACCGGACAATGCACTTCAGCACCCAGGAGAAGTAAGGTGAACTCCGTCCGGGACCTGAGCGTGGAAGAAGTGACACTGCAGGATATTCGAGGCGCACGATCATTAGTGACTCCCTGCCACAGCGCAATATGATACACGGACAACAGTGCACTTACAGCACCAGGAAGAAGAAGAGTGAAACTCCGCGAGAGAGCGGCGACAAGAGGATTGGGGCGGGAATACCGCCGCCATTACGGACAACACCTTCAACAGGAAGAGAAGGTGGAACTCCGGGACCTGGCGGAGAGCAAGCGGAGTCGGTGCGGGATCTAGTGATCTAACCCCACAGAGCATAAAAGAAAGGCAATGACTACGGATTGCACCAAAAAGAGAACGGTGAATGCCATGAGACTACGCGGTTGAAAGAGCAACAGACAGGTAGACTAGGATCACAGCGATGTACTACACAATGCACACAAACGAGAAGAGAGTGAACTCCGTCCGGGGACCGAGCGCTGGGGAAGGACACATGGGTGGAATGATCGGGTAGGGCATCACGGATACTTGTGAACATCCCCGACACATCGACATTATACACGCCGGACAATGCACTATATCACCGCAAGAAAGAAGGTGAATACAACTCACGGGGGAAAAAAACTGAGCAGAGTGACACGATTGCAGACATAGATATAGGGTAGGACAGGCAGATCTTATCAGACTCCCTGCACATCGGCATTAGTACAACGACAATGCACTTTACTTATCCCAGCAGAAGAAGGGTTAACCATCGGGGACCATGAGCGGGGAAGTGACAGCATGTGAAGCACACTGCGGATATGGGTCGCGAGGATCTTCTAGTGACTCACCCGCACAGCGCATTATAAGGACAAGTCGACTTACAGCACCAGGAGAAGAAGGTGAACATCGGGGGGCACCTGAGCGGCCGGAAAGTTACATGAGATGAATAGTGCACTATGCTATCGGAGGATCTATCATCCCCCGCCAGCGCGCATTATACAAACGGCACAATGCGCTTACATGCACCAGTGAAGAAGAAGAGGTGAACTCCGAGGGGGAAACCTGAGGCCGGGAAGTGACACCATGCAGGATATCTTGAGGAGCATGGATCTTAGTGACATCCACCGCCCACAGCGCAGCAATAACTACGGACCATGCACTTACATGCCACCAGGAGAAGAAGGGTGAACTCCGTAGGAACCTGAGTCGGGGAGCTGACCATGCAGGGATTATCGGTGCACGGATCTTAGTGATTCCACGCACCAAGCACATTTATACCGGGACAATGTCTTACATGCAACCAGAAAGAAGAGTTGTACCTACGGGGGACCTGAGCGGGAAGTGCACATGCAGGGGCATATCGGGGCACGATCTTAGTGACTCCCCGCACAGCGCATTTATCACTGAGACAGATGCACTTAATGCATCCAAGGCATAGAAGGTGAACTCCAGGTTACTGAGCCGGAGGAAGTGACACATGCCGGATATCAGGGCAGGATTCTTAGGCTCCCCCACAGACGATTATACAACGGACAATGTGTCACTTACATGCACCATGAAAAGAAGGTGTAACTTCGCAGGATCCTGAGATCCGGGATAGGCACGGAAGTGATAATGAATCGGGTGCTGAGATCTTAGTGACTAACCCCGCACAGCGCATTTCAAACGACAATGCACTTACATTGCAACCAGGCGAAGACAGGGTAACTCCGGATGGCACGCTGAGCGGGGAAGCGACACATCAGGGTAATCGAAGGCGCAGGATCTAGTATACTATACCCCACCAGACAACAAGCGATTATAAAGCGCGACCAATCGCACTTACAATGCACAGACATGATAGAAGGTTGAACTCGGGACCCTGAGTTCAGGGAAGTTCGACACAGTGCAGGATTCGAGGTGCACGATCTAGCTGGCTGCCCCGCACAGTCGCATGTATAACAAACGACAATGCATTTACTATGACACATGCAGGAAACCGGGCCGAGCGGGAGGAAGCAGTCAAAGGAATCTTAGAAGTATGATCTTAACTCAGACATCATGGATTACACGACAGTGCAGCTTAAACCAAGGAAAGGAGGGAACGGGCTGAAGACAAGATGCGGCAGTTGCAGATATGGGCACGGATGTGCTTAGTGCTACCGCCGCGACAGCGCAGTTATACACAGGACAATGCACTTACATGCACCGGAGAAGACTAGTTGACTCCGTGGACCTTGAGGGGGAAGCGACACATGCAGGATTCGGGCCGAGTGATCTTAGTGACTCCCCGCAGACGCATTATAACACGGACAGATGCACGTACATGCACCAGGACAGCATAAGAAAGTTGGTGAAAACTCCGGGGACCTGAGACGGATGAACAACATGCAGGATATCGGGAGGCACGCCAGGATCTTAGTGCTCCCCTCACAGGCATTATAACACGGACAATGCACTTACTGCAGCATCAGGAAGAAGCAAGGTAACTACGGGACCTGAGCGAGGGAGGAAGCGGCACCATGCAGGATAGTCAGTGCGCAGGATCTTAGTGACATCCCGCACAGCGCTTTACACGGACAATGCACTTACAGCAACCAGGAAGAAGGTGAATCTCCGGGACCTGAGTCGGGGAATCAGCGACACATGCGAGGATCATCGGGTAGCACGATCTTAGTGGACCTCCCCGCACACGCATTATACACCGGACAATGCACCTTACATGCACCAGGAAGAAGAGTGAACTCCTGGATGCGCTGGGGAAGTGACACAACTGCAGGATACTAGGCGCAGTGATCCTAGTGAATCCCCGCACAGCAGCATATACAACGAACAATGCATCTATTCATGCACCAGAGAAGAAGGTGAACTGCCGGGACGCGTGAGCGGGAGAAGTGGACACATACAGGATATCGGGCGCAAGGATCTAGTGACAGACCCCGCACAGGCAATTTACACGACCAATTGCACTTACATGCACCAGGAAGAAAAGGTGAAACTCCGGGGACCTGAGCGGGGAAAGTGCCACACATGTCAGATATCGGGGCAGCCAGCGTCTTAGTGATCCCCACAACAAGGCACATTATACACGGACACATGCACTTACATGCACACGGAAGAAGTAGGGAACTCCAGGGACCTGAGGGGGGAAGCGACACATGCAGGATATCGGCGCACGGATCCTTAGTGACCCCGCCCACAGCCATTATACACGGATCAATGCAGCTCTTAACATGCACCAGAAGAAGAAGGTCAAGAACTCCAGGGACCTGAGGGGGAAGCGACACATGAGGATATCTGGGTTAGCGCACGATCTTAGTGACTCCCACCAGCAGCGATTATAACAGGACAATCGCACTAATGCACCAGGAGAAGAAGGTGAACTCCATGGGACCTGAGTGGGAAGCGCATGCAGGACTATCGGTGCGGGCAGGGATCTTAGGACTACCGCCCACACGCATCTATACACGGACATGCACTTAATACATTGCACCAGGAAGAAGATAAGATGAAACCCGGGACCTGAGCGGGAATGACACATGCAGGATATCGGGCGGCAGGATCTTCAGTGACTCCCCGACACAGGCCATTGATACCGGACAATGACACTTTACCGCACCAGGAAGAAGAGATGAAATCCTGGGACCAGAGGAGGGAGGAAGCGAGACACATGCAGGGATATTAAGGCGCATTGATCTTAGTGATCCGTCCTTGCACGCGCATTCATACACAGACAATGCACCTTACATGGCCGAGGAAGAAGAAGGTGAACTCTCGGGGACCTAAGCGTGCGGAAGCGCAATTGCAGGATATAGGGCAGCCTAGTGATCGTAGTCCTCCCGCCAGCGATATACACGGACAATGCACTTACATGCACCAGGAAGAAGGAGGAACTCCTGGGACCGAGCGGGGAAGCTACACATGCAGATATCTGCAGGATGCCTTAGTGCACCCCTGCACAGGCGCATTATACACGACTCAACTGACTACATTGCCGCAGAGAAGAAGAGTGTGACTCTCCGGGACCTGGGGGGAAGCGACACATGCAGGATATCGGGCCGCAGTCCTATGACTCCCGCCCAGCGCTTCATACACGGACAATGCACTTACAATGACACCGGAGAAGAAGGAGAACTCGGGGACCTGAGGGGACGGAGAGCGTACAATAGCAGCGATATCGGGTTGTCAGGATCTTAGGGACCCCCCACAGCACATTATACAGGGACAATCGCACTTACTAGCACCAGGAAGAAGGTGATTGCCATGGGACTGAGAGTGGAAGCGGACACATGCAGGATATCGGGTGCAGGTCTTAGTGACTCCCGCAACAGCGCATATAAATGACAACGGAAATGCACTTACAGCACCAGAGGAAGAAGAGGTGAACATCCGGGGACCTGAGACGGGGAAGTGACACATGCAGGAATTCGGGTGCAGGATCTTAGTGACTCCCGCCACAGCGCATATAGCCGAAAACCATGCACTACATGCACCGGAAGAAGAAGGTGAACTCCTGGGACCGCCGAGCAGGGGAGCGACACAGACATTCCTTGAAGGATATTAGGAGCATGCATCTTAGTATCTCCTTGACAGCGCCATTATAACACAGACAATGCAACTGTACATGACGCCAGGATAGAAGAAGGTGACACTCCGGGGACTGAGCGGACCGGAAGCGACAACATGCAGGATAATCGGGGCACGACCTTAGTGACTCCCCGCACAGTCGCATATACACGGACAATGCACTTACATGCACCAGGAGAAGGAAAATCCGGGGACCTGGCGGGGAGAGCGACACTATGCAGGATACGGGTGCAGGATCTAGTGATTCCCCGTTCACAGCGCATTATACACACGACAATGCACTTACATGCACCAGTGAATAAGAAGGTGTGAACTCCAGGGACACTAGCAGGGGAAGGGCACACTGAAGGATATCGGGTTGCAGTCCTGTCTTAGTGACTCCCGCACAGCGAACATTATACCGGACAATGCACATTACATGCACCAGGAAAGAAGAAAGAAGTGGAAACTCCATGGGACCTCGAGGGGGAGGAAGCGACACATGCAGGATATTTATTTTTTTTTAGTTTTTTTTTTTTATTTTTTGTTTTTTTTTATCCATTAGATACAGACATCGTTTGCAACAGAACCATGAAACATTAAACATTACATGTCAGTGTTGTTATACATCCTTACATAAACTCCCATCTACAAAACATCCATCCTATGCGAACACAGAATGTCCAAATCTTAATACGGATAATCCCCCCCCAAACCCCCCTTCCCCTCCCCACCCTCTACCGATGCTGGAGCCGCTGATGGAAACAATTCTATACACGTGGGTTACAGAGAACCCTCTATAGCCTCCACTGTTTCCATATCTCTTAAGGGTCTGTTTGCCCTTCCTATAAATTCGTTTCTTCGAACGCACATTCGTATGCTTTATACGTTCTTACTAAAATTGGCTGCCATTCATTCACATCTGGAGCTTCTCCTCAAGCCAATAGTCTAACTAATACTATACATCTTGCAAGAAAAATGGTCTTCAGTGCCAAATCACTTTTTAATCTGTCGTCTACGAGACTCGGTATCCGAGCCAGGTAAGCCCAAAGTGTCAACGGTCGCTGGGAAAGAGCATTTGAGCTGTGGCCCTCTAATCTCATAAATCATCCTCCTCCCAATCAGGGTTTGAGCTAGGAAACTCCATAGAACAATGTAGAATATCTGCTAGTGATAAGTTACAACAACAAACCTCCTACAATGCGGCTTTCCCTTAAACCAATGTTAAACATTAATGTCTGGTGAAAATCAATTCGTATAATAAAATGTATAGTTGTGTGCATACGTGTACTGTTAGATTAATTGTTGCTCTTGTTACCCTACATTCATTATAATATACGCCACCGGGCTGGCCCCAGTGATAAAACTGCGACCTGGTTGGCCCATTTCAAATTGAGATAGGTGACCTAATCTCTGGTCTATTGGTAACTAAGAAAGTCCTATAAATAATTGATAATAATTTCGTTGGATCTAAATCTAATAGATCCATAAATTTAAATTTTACCTCCTATGTGTATCCTCCTCGTAGAACACCTCTCGTGCTGTGTGCCGCTCTTTGCCTTAAGGCCGGCTCGATTTGACGGTACCTAAAAAATCCCTTTCCACAAGGCCGTTATCCCGGTGCAGACAGACCATCTTGAAAGGAGGGCAAGGTCCTTCCAGTCATTACTCCAACTGTTCCAATGACGTAATTCCCTTTCTTTCCCAGAACCAACATCATCCATCTTGGCTGTTCATTCCGAAAAGTTGAGTATTACTGCCCACGGATTAAATTTAAACCCCTCCAGTAAATACCCAAATATCCTCGGCTAAGATTCTCTCCAATATACAACATGCCGAAGCCAGTAGGGAATCTCTTAGTTTCTTTCAGCTAAATCACGCTCAGTTGGCCCTGCACTCTAATAGTGCCGGGCTTTGAATGCAAGTCTAACCTCCACCGCGACGAAGTGGCCGCAAAAAATAGATTAGACTGTCTATTTTTCCAAATAAACTGGGTCTGGGCTGCCAAAAATTGTATGAGAGAGGGAGAATGCGCAGCCCCGCCCCTTTCCTTCCTTATTAAGCATTAAGTTTTTTTGCTTAATGCGAACCCTTTTCCTCCCCGCACAGTCATTATTTATAATAGCACGAATAACCCAAAAACCATTTCTTGGCCTATCCAACATGGAGGCATTAGACTATTCAGCGCTATAGAATTTTGGGGAAGCCAAAAACGACTCTTTATATCAGTATAACTCTCATCACAGGTACCCGATTGTAATGGTAGCTGTATCTCCACGTTATTGCACCTTATTTTTAAAATTTTTATTAATAGGCACTAGGATTCAAAGTGATAGTTATGTACGTACAACCGTTAGCCTATTCTTCTAGGCCACGAGCTAATGCACATAAAGAGGAGACCTAAGGCCCAGAGCACGAATAATTAGGATGAGGGTCCCTCATCCAAGGCAAACCATGATCGACTTGTAGGGTAAGTTTATCTCAACACCTAAAACCTACCGTACTCCTTAATACCTTCAGGTGGCCTTGTAGCCGATAATAGATCAGAATCTTTGAGGAAGAGAAGTGGACATCATACACAAGAATTAAAGGATACAACTTATCTTATCCTCACACCAGTCTATCTCCGTGTGCGTCCCCCCCCTTTATTCCATGTCTGCCCAGTCAGTTTTATTTTATTGCTGAAGCGCTCATATAAAAGAACGGCAAATTAAACGGGGAACCGGGTGGCAACCCTAAGCCTTTATACACAAAACCAGACGGGGGTCTAGACAATTAAAGGAAAGGGTGAGAAAATCACTATTAACCCTGAGGCATAAACGCCTCCGGGGCATTTATAAAATTAGTTTTAATAAAACCGAACCCAGTGTTCAGAATGTTCGCCCAACCCCAAACCCTAGACATACCTCCTTCCCAGTAGAATCCCACTTACCAAGCCCCTGTCAATCGCCTTAGAGGCAGCCAGGACGTCGAAATGGGATCTCACACCCCCCCTCCGGGCGCCCTCGGAGACCCTCCCCAAAGAGCCTTCTTGATATTAGTCCTTGACTACATATATTCGCTGCCAATCAGAAGCCGACATTTGGTCTTCGTATGTAGCAGCAGTGGGAGCACATTTCCTTTGGAGATACATAGTGGAAATGTGACTTGGGCATACAACGTTGGCATCATATCTGCGTTGAAAGGGTCGCCAATCGGCGCTATATGATCGGGCCGCCGTCCAAAATAGTCTTTATTTTTTTCCGAAGCAAGACTATAAATGTATACCTGGCTTCATATTTACCGATGAGTCAAGAACGGGGGGGGTCAGGCACCTACCCTCCCTTTTGCGGGGATTCCAGTTGATCCCCACCCCTCCACACCCACCCTAGAACGGCGTAAAATCATAAGCCCCAAATCTACGTATAAGAGAATTTCTTGCTAAATGGAATGGGCCCATCCCAACGCCGACGGAATTTGGATGTTACGTCTAGAGGAACAAGAGCCTCTCCTAAAGCTCTTCGGTGAAAAAAGTCCAGGGCTAGACAGCAGGAAAGACGCATACAGGTTCGGAAATAGTACAAGGTGGCGAGGAAATGCATCGTAAACGAAACGAAAATGGAAGGCCCCGGCTGTCCGCGAAAAGGGCTGAAGGAACGGGAGGGAGGGTGGAAAAGAGAAGAGGGAAGCGAAGACGAGGCTACGGGGAGCGTAAGAAAGAACACAAACAGGTAAAAGTCCGCAGGGTAAAGTGAAATCCCGGGGAAAAAAATGGCGACGGAAGAGAAAATGAAGGAAGCATATTATAAAATTGAATGTCAGAGGGGGGCGGCCGTAAGAATTGCACTAAAGAATCTTATAACTTATAAAAGCATAATAATTGATACCAGGGAACATAAAAAAAGCGTGTATAACAAAAATCCACCCTTCTCCCAATCTCGCGTTATTATCCCCTTGACAAATTTTAGAATGTATCTCCTAATCTCCTCGGGCCTTTATGGTTTTTTCCCCCCAAAGTTTGTTTTTATGCTGTTTATTCTATTATCCTCTTTTGTTTTTTAACTTTCTGCAAGAGCCCCCCCTTTGAAGGCACACCATCTCACAATGTGCCCTTATGGTGATCCAAAAAAAATAATTTCTGTGTCGCCATCTCCTTCTCTGCATAAATCTATTATATTCCGCTTCGTGCCCCCAACAAAGCTATTTCGGTCGCTCCCACCCCCTCGAAGCCACACTCCAAACGCCCTTTCTTTTTCTTTCAGCTCCTTATATTTTAAGAGTCCTTCTTCTTATCCTTACTATCTAGCCCATTGCTTACGCAATAAATGAGTTCTGAATTAATATCCCTCTAGTAAGATCCCCTCAAGAACCCAGGATTTCTAGGGGCCATTCCCCATTAACCCAGGGTTAAAACCCCCGCTCATGTTTTTGGACATAGCACCATAAATCTAATGACGCTCACTTCCTTGATTTTTCCTCCTGACAATAACACTAACCATGGCGCTGTTGAGTCTTTTCCAAAAACTTAACGGAGCGCATTCTTGGATTTCCATCAACTCGAGAACCATTGGGGAATGATCGAGATATAACGGGTTCATCATACCGACATCATCCATTGACACCTCATTTTCCTACCTCATGTCTCTTTCCCAATCATTAGCCAATACTAGGTCAATCCTGGAAAAAGTGTATGGGAACGGTTGTATAACATGAGAAGATCTGATGTCCCTCCCCCCCCCTTTAAAAGCTCTCCATTACATCTCTCCAACAACTCTCCAGCCCACTTCCTGGCAAGAACCCAGATACCTAAACAGACCCCAAATATTCGGGCACACACCAGGAAAAAGGACAAACTTAGTAAATGATGAGAAGACTGGAGAGGTAACACGCGGCCAAAAATACTACTAATAATAGTTCATGGTTATTACTTATACATTAGAAACACTTAAAAGAAATCTCCATGTGTGTAAGTCTCTCAGGAGTTGCATGTACGTTACGACCCCCTGTACCCTCACTAATTACATTCTCACATATTGGGGCAGATTTACTTACCCGGTTCGTTCGCGATCCAGTGGCGCGTTCTCTGCGGTGGATTTGGGTCCGGCCGGGATTCACTAAGGTAGTTCCTCCGACGTCCACCAGGTGGCGCTGCTGCGTTAAAGAGCATCGGAACGCACTGGAGTTCACCGAGCCATCCTGGGTGCAGGTAAGCGCATGTCCTGCGACACTTTTTCTTTTTTAAATGCAGCGTTTTTTT
>WNYA01001297.1:0-23283 GCA_019512145.1 Engystomops pustulosus | reverse complement strand
CAATCCCCGTCGTGTTTGCGCTCGCGCCACGCCCCGATTTCTGTTGCGCGCAGGCCAAGCGCGATGCGCACAATCCGAGTCGCCCGTGCCGCCAAAATCCCCAGGCAATAAGAAAATCGGGCGCAATTGGAAATATTCGGGTAAACGTCGGGAAAAAGCGGAGAATCGGGCCCGTAGTAAATGCCCCCCATTGTGATCCACACACGGGGGCAGGCAGGTCCGGTGATGTAGTGGTGTGGAGGAGTCCAGCTTGTACATAGGACCCAAGTGGGCTTGGTTGTGGCCAAGCTTGTGGCCCTGGTTAGCACTCATGTCCTAACGAAGGACCTCTCCACCTTGTCATGGACCAGACGGTTTGAAGTCACCAGAAGAAAACTAGAGCGTTTAGTAAAGAACTCCCAGCAGCAAGCAATCAATATCGGGCAGGTAACATCATCCATAAATCCTTGCGAGAGGCAGGTCTTTTCCCGTCTCTGTATAATATCTCAGCCCAGGACCAGAGGCCTCTCTGTGTTAGTTAACGGGTTGTTTGCGAACGTGAGCCGTGTGCAAAGAGACGGCTCTTCTAACTGCGAACGTCAGGAGTTGATAGCTACCTGGCATTAAACTACTTGCCACGACCCCTTTGCTCCCAGAAATCAGGGAATAAAAGTAGCAGTGGAGTAGCCAGAAAGAGCCGGCTCTTCTTTGAAGCGTATCCTAAAGAATTTGGGACTTATCTCTTGCACTCTAACCCAACTTCTCCAGCACGGGAGGTGAATGGACAACATGCCAATCAGACTAACAGGACTCCCCAGATAGGACAGGGCTTACTCTCATATACCATCGCTGGATTACATTTTGGGTGACACCAGTCAGTGACAGTTATGCACGCTGTAGCTGGTGCGGACAGCGGACACATAGGATATCGGGGCAGGATCTTAGTGACTCCCGCCACAGCGCATTATACCAGACAATGCACTGACATGCACCGGAAAGGAAGATAGTGAACTCCGGGGACCTTTGGGGGGGAGGAGGGGAGCGGGGAGGAAGCACACATTTCAGGATATCGGAGGCCAGGATCTTAGTGACTCCCCGCACGCGCATTATACACACGACAATGCACGTGCCATGCCACCAGGAGAAGAAGGTGAACTGGCGGACCTGAGCGGGGAAGGGGCCAAGCGCAGCAGGTATATCCGGGGGCAGATGCGCTAGGACTAACTTCCCGCACCAGCGCATTTACACGGCACAATGCACTTAATGCCCAGAGAGAGAAGGTGACTCCGGGTACATGGCGCGGGAAGTGACATGCAGGATATCGTGGGGCAGGGAAGCTTAGTGATCTCCCGCACGCGCATTATACACGACAAATGCACTTACATGCACCGCAGAGAGAAGAAGGTGAACTCCGGGGAGACCTGAGCGGGAAGCTGACATCATGGCAGGATATCTGGGCGCAGTATCTTAGTGGACTCCTCCCGCAACAGCTCATTATACCAGACAATGCACTTACATGCACCAGGCAGTAAGAGGATGAACTGCGAGGGACCATGCCGGGAATTGCCGACACATGCAGATATCGGGGCAGGTTCTTAGTGCTGCCCCGCCCACGCATTAAGCTTACGCGAGCATGCACTTTACATGCCAAAGGAATGAAGAAGGTGAACTCCGGCGGACCGGAGCGGGGAACTGACACATGCAGAGATATGCGGGCGCAGGATCTCTAGTATGACTCCAACGCACAGGACGCATATACATACGGAAATGCCTTACAATGCACCGAGGAAAAGCAAGTGGAACTCACAGGGACCTGAGGCGGGAATGGAAAGCTGGACCACATTTCAAGATATCGAGTGCAGGATCTAGTGACTCCCGCCACCAAGCGCATTATTACGTGGACAATGCATCTGTACATGCACAGGAATATGGAAGAAAGAAGGTGAATCCTCGGGACACTGAGCGGGGAACGGACACATTGCAGGGATTTGGGTCCAGGATCTTAGTATCCCCGCAAGCGCATTAAAACGACTAATGCACTTACATGATCCAGAAAGAAGAAGTTGTGTGAACTCCTGGGACTCTGGAGCAGAGGAATTGCACACATGCAGGATATTGCGCGAGGGCAATCTTTAGTGATCCCCAGCTCACAGCGCATTATACTACCGGACGAAATTGCACTTACATGCACAGTGAAGAAGAAGGTGAAACTCCGGGGACCTGAGCGGATGACACAGCAGGATATCGAGGGTAGCCTTCTGTGACTACCCCGCACGGCTTATACAGGACAATGCATTACATGACTGCACCAGGAAGAAATAGGGACACTCCGGGGACCTGAGCGGGGGAAGTGACACAGTGCAGGAATCGGATCGACCGAGTCTTAGTGAATCCCCTGCACAGTCTGCAGTCATATAACACGGACAATGCATTAACAGCACCAGGTAAGAGAGAAGTGTGAATCTTCCCGGGGGACCTGAGGGTGAACGTGACTCAGCAGGATATCGGGATCAGACTAGTGACTCCCCGCCATGCGCAGCTTAAATCCGGACAATGCACTATACAGCACCGGAGAAGTAGGTGGAACCTCTCGGGGACTGAGCTGAGAGGACACACTGCAGGATATCGGTGTCACGATCTTAGTGACTTCCCGCCACACAGCGCATATACACGGACAATGTCAATTACAGCAACCAGGAAGAAGAAGGTGAACTCCGGGGACCTAGAGCGGGAAAGGCGACACACATGAGGATATCGGGTCACGGATCTTAGTGAACTCCCCGCACATGCGCTTATACACGACCAATGCTACCTTACACATCACCAGGAAAGAAGATGGTGGAACTTCCGGGGACCTGGCGGGGAGAAGAGAACATGCCAGGAATCGGGTTGCGGCGATCTTTTGATCCCCCGCACATGCGCATATATACCGGTAATGCACTTTACATTGGCATCCGAGAAGGACGTGAATCCGAACCTGACAGCGGGGAAGAGGAGACACATCAGGATCACGTGCAGTTCTCCCCCAGGACCGATGTCAGTGACACAATGCAAGATCGGTCAGCACTCGTAGAACCCCGACAGGACACGGAATGATTACATGCCCTGAGAGGGTACTCGTGGCTGGCGGGGAAGCGACACTGCGTAGAATATCGGGGGCGGAGATCTTATGACTCCCCGACAGCGCATTATACACGGACAATGCACTACATGCACCGGAAGAAGAAGGTGAAACTCCGGGGGAAAAACCTGTAGCGGAGAGTGACACATGCAAGGATATCATGGGCACACGGATCTTAGTGACTTCCCGCCCCCCACATGCGCGATTATGAGCAACGGACAATGCACTTTTTAATCCCCAAGAAGAAGAGTGACACTCAGGGGACACTCGAGTTCGGGGGGAAAAGCGACACATGTGCAGGATATAGGGGTAGATCTCTGGACGGTCCCCGCCCACAGCGCATTATACAGGACAAGATCGCACTTACAGCACCACGGCGAAGAGGTGAACTACGCGGGGACCTGAGCGGCGGAAGGTAAGCGACACATGCAGATATCGGGCGCAGATCTAGTGTCCCCGCACAATGCGCTTATACACGGCACATATGCCTTACATGCACCAGGAAGAAGAAGTGTGTAACTCCGATGGGGATGAGCGGGGAAGGACACATGCAGGATTACTGGTTGGGCGAGTATCTAGTGTAATACTCCGACACCACAGCGCATGATACAAACACGGGACAAGCCATTACATACACCAGGAGAAGAAGGTGAACTTCCAGGGAACCTGAGCGGTGAGCGACACATGCAGGGATATCGGGTGCAGGATCTAGTGACTCCACCGCCAGCCATTATACACGGGACAATGCGTTACATTCACCAGGGAAAGAGAAGGGTGACCTCGGGGGATCCTGAGCCGGGAAGTGAACACATGCAGGAGGAGATATCGGGGCAGGATCTTAGTGTCCCCGCACAGCGCATTAATACACGGACAGATGCACTTCAATGCACCAGGCGAGAAAGGTTAACCCATCGTGGACCTGAGCTGTGGAAAGTGACACGCGATTATCAGGCGCAGGATTCTAGTGACTCCCCACAGCAGACAATTATACACGGACCAGTGCACTTACATGCACCAGGAAGAAAGGTGAACTGACCTGACGGAAGCGGCGGAGTGGGAACGTACACATTCGGGGTGCCGGATGAGGGTCGATCTAGTGACTCCCGCACAGAGCAAAAAAGACAATCCACTTACAGGCACCGAACGGCCGAAGAAAAAGGAACTCGGTGTGCGTCATGAATAGGGCAAACGACACGTACAATGCACAGAAAGGTGAACTCCGTACGGGAGCAAGGATTGGCTGGGAAAGTGAGCCAGGGGTGCAGATCTGATAGAGCCTCGCTGGACAGCCTCGGACATACTCATACTACAGTCGCACACAATGCACTTCTATCAATCAGGAACAGTAAGATAGTTTAGAACTCACGGACATGAGCACGACGATACGGGAAGTTTGCGAAACATCAGGATATGAGGCAGTCATAGTGAGGACATCCATCAGCACATCGACGAACGCATTAATACGAACGACAATGCACTTTACATGTTCACCAGGAGACAAGGTGTAACATCCTGGGGACCATGGCCGGGGGGAAGCGGCACACTGTGCAAAGGGATGGATTAGCAGGTCGCAGATTCTTAGTGACTTCACCGACAACAGCAGCATTATCACGGACAATGCATCTTTCATGCACCAGGAAAGGAAGGTGAACTCAGGGGCCTGAAGACGAGGGAAGTACGCATTGCAGGTGAATAGGGGCACGTATGCTTAGTGACTATACCCCCGCACAGCGCAGATTAGCAAGGACATATGCGCTTACAATGCACCAGTGAAAAGAGTAGTGAACTCCCGGGGACCCTGAGGGGGGAAGTGACACCATGCGGATATCGAGGCGCAGGGATCTTAGTGACTACACCGCCAGACGCATTTATTACTGGACAGGACTTACATGCACCAGGCAGCATAAGAAGGGTGAAACTCCCGAGGAACCTGAGAGTCGCGGGAAGTAGAACATGCAGAAATTATCGCAGCAGGATCTTATTGACTCCCCCACAGCACATTATAACCGGACAATGTCACTTACATGAAGCCAGAGAAGCAAGGTGAACTTCGGGGACCTGAGCGGAGGAAGCGGCACTGCAGGGATATCGGCTGCACGATCTTAGTGATCCCCGCACAGCGCCATTTACTACACGAGACAATGCACGTTAATGCATCCAAGGTAAGAATGGTGAACTCCTAGGTACCTGAGAGGAGGAAGCGACACATGCGGAATATCGAGGTGCAGGATCTTATGGCCTCCCCGCACAGCGCATTCTAACAACGGACCAATGGTGCACTTAATTGCACAGGAATAAAGAAGGTTGAACTCCTGGGATACTGAGATCGGTAAGGAAGTTGACACATGCAGTGATATCAGGCGCAGGATCTTAGTGATCCCCGCACAGCAGCATTCTAAACGACAATATGCACTTCATACATGCAACCAGAAGACAGCAGGTGAACTCCGGAGAGACGCGTGAGCAGGGAGGTGGACACATACAGGATATCGGGCTGCACGATCTTGAGTGTACCTTACCCCCACGACACACAGGATTTAATTAAACCGGACCAATTTTATGCAGCTTACATGCACCAGAAGAACAAGGTGAACTCCGGGGACCTGAGTTCGGGAAGCCGACACATGCAGGATCTCGGTGAGCACCAGATCTTAGTGATCCGCCAGCACAGCACATGTTAACAAACGGACAATGCATACTTACATGCAAGCCAGGGAGAAGAAGATACTGGTTGACAACTCTGAACACGGGACAGGTAGGGGGAAGGGCGGCACAATGCAGGATATCGTGGGCACGGAGTGCTTAGTCGCCCTGCCGCGAACAGCGCATTATACACGGACAATGACACTTAACATGCACCAGGAAGAAGAAGTTGAACTCCCGTGGACCTGATGGGGGAAGCACACATGCAGGATATCGGTGCGCAGGATTTAGTGACTCCCCCACACGCATTATAGACGGACAATCGCACTAATGCCAGGAAGAAGTGGTGAACTCACGGGACCTAGAGCGGTGGAACGACACAGGCAGGATATCGGAGAGGCGCGCAGGATATTAGATGACTCCAGCCCACGCGCCATTACTTACAGTACAATGCACTTAATGCACGAACAGGAAGAACGAAGGATGAACTCCGGGGACCGCTGAGCGGGGAACGACACCATGCAGGATATCAGGCGCAGGATTCATTAGTGACATGCCCGCACACGCTTTGACAACGGACAATGCACTTTAGCACCAGGAAGAAGAGGTGAATCTCGGGGACCTGAGCGGGGGATAGCGACAATGCAGAGGATATTCAGGGCACGATCTTAGTGACTCCTGCGCACCGCATTATACTACAGACAAGCACTTTACATGGACCAGGAGAAGAAGGTGAACTCCGGTGACGACCTAAAGGGGAAAGTCGACACATGCAGGATCTGAGCAGGCATGATCTTAGTGCGTCCCCGCACAGCGCATCTACACGACAATGGCACTTTCATGCACCAGGAAGAAGGTTGAACTGCCGGGGACCTGAGCGGGGAAGCTGACACATCAGGATATCGGGGCAGGATCTCTAGTGCGAGCTCCACGCACAGGCCATTATACACGGACTCAAGCACTTACATTGCACCAAGGAAGAAGAAGGTGAACTCCGGGGCCTGGGGGGAAAGCTGACACATGCAGGATATCGGGCCGCAGATTTTAGTTGACTCCCCGCAACAAGGCGCATTATACACGGACACTATGCACTTACATGCAGGAAGAAGAAGGATGAACCAGGGACCTGAGGGGGGGGAAGCACACATCAGCGATATCGTCGCAGGATCCTTAGTGACTCCCCACACAGCACATTATACAGTCGACAATGCACCTTACATGTCCCAGAAGAAGGTGCGACTGCAGGACCTGAGGGGGAAGCGGACAATGCAGATATGCTGGTAGCGCAGGATCTTAGTGACTCCCGCAACAGCGCATTATACATGGACAATGCACTACATGCATCCAAGGAAGAAGAAGGTGAACTCCGGGGAACCTGAGTGGGAAGTGCATGCAGATATCAGCGTGCAGGGATCTTAGTGACTCCCGCACAGCGACATATACACGGAAACAATGCACTACATGCACCAGGAAGAATAAGGTGAACTCTCGGGCACCTGAGAGCGGGATGAGTGACACCATGACAGGATATTCGGAGGCAGGACTTCAGTGACTCCTGACAGCGCCATTATACACAGGACAAGTGCACTACCCGAGCCAGGGAAGAAGGGTGAACTACCTGGGACATTGAGAGGGGGAAGCGACACAGGCAGGATACTAGGGCAGATCTTAGTGACCCGTCCGCACAGCGCATCATACACGAGACAATGCACTTATCATGCACGACAGGAAGAGGAAGAATTCCGGGGACCTGGCGTGCGAGGAAAGCGCCACTATGCAGGATATCGGGTGCAGCGACCTTAGTGATCCCCGTCCAGCGTATTATACACGACAATGCACTTACATGCACCCCAGGAAGAAAGGGTGAACTCCGGGACCCGAGCAGGGGAAGGCACACATTGAGATATGGTTGCAGGGATGCTTAGTGACTCCCTTGCACAGCGCATTATACACGAGACAATGCAACTACATGCGCCGAAGGAAGAAAGAAGGGAACTCCAGGGGACCTGAGCGGGGAGGAAGCGACACATGCAAGGATATCGTGGCGCGACTCTATGACTCCCGCCAGAGCTTATACACGGGACAATGCACTTTACAATGCACACGGAGAGAAGGGAACTCGGGACCTGAGGGGACGCGACACATGCAGGATATCGGGTGTCAGGATCTAGCGTGACCCCGCACAGCGCATTATACACAGGTACAAGCACTTACGGCACAGGAAAGAGAGGTGACTCCAGGGACCTGAGCGATGGAAGGGACACAGCAGGATATCGGGTGCAGGATCGGTCTTAGTGACTCCCGGCACAGCGCATATTACACTGAAAGCACTTACATGCACCGGCGAAGATGAATCCTGTTGGACCTGAGCGGGGATCGAACAGGAGTGGGTAAGTTAATCTGCTCCATTTTGTCAATAGAAGATAATTTAACCCTTACAGAGTATTAGCTAATATACAGGTATCTAGAAGGAACTGTACTGACTTCTACCACTTGGTGGTATTATTGTATCACACATGGGGTGCAGCAGTTATGACATCACCCAGGATACAATAATGTGGGAAATTGAAGAGAATGCAATGAAGGCTTATCTAGGGAAAGTCGTATTTGACACTCAGTTGCTGGGAGCATTGGGTAATAATCCCATCTAGGTTCACTTGAATAAACAACAAGAGAAGATTTAGTAATGGCGCAACTCCTGGACATTACATGTACAACATAGAATCTTGATACAAATGCGTCCAAACAACAATAATACAAAATACGGGAGAGATAACTGACATCATCTATTGTCAGTAGGAGTGTAAGATGGGTCAGTCTGTTATTCTATTGAACTAGAGGCATTGTACAGGGAGGAGGGAGATAAAGCTGTTGAAATCATCTATTGTCAGTAGTGAGTAATGATGGGTCAGTGTTATCTCATGAGGTCATTGTACAGGGAGGGGAGAGAGAAGATAAGCTGTGACATCTCTATTGGTCAGTAGTGATGGTAATGATGGGTCAGTGTTATCTATATAGAGGTCAGGACAATGGAGGGGGGGGGAGGGAGGTAAGCTGTGACAATCCACTATTGTTAGTAGTGATGCTAATGATGGAGGTCAGTGTTATCTATATAGAGGTCCTTGTACAGGGAGGGGAGGAGGATAAAGATGTTTGTGTGGACATCATCTATTGTCAGTTTAGTAGTAGTGATTGTTAATGATTGGTCAGCGTTATCTATATAGAGGTCATTGTACAGGGAGGAGGAGGAGGATAAGGATGTGACATTCACCTTATTGTCAGTAGTGATGTAATGATTGGTGCAGCGTTATCTATATAGAGGACCATTGTACAGGGAGGGGGAGGGAGATAAGCTGTGACAATCATCTATTGTCAGTAGTGATGTAATGATGGGGTAAGTGTTTATCTATAGTAGAGGCATTTACCAGGGAGGGGGAGGAGATGAAGTGTGACATCACATATTGTACAGAGTGATGTACTGATGGGTCTAGTGTTTCTTCTATATAAGGTCATTGTACAGGGGGAGCGGGGAGAGATAAGCTGTGACATCATCTAGTGTCAGTATAGTGATGTAATGATGGGTCTAGTGTTATCATATAGAGGTCATTGTACAGGGAGGCGATAAGCTGTTGACATCATCTCGTGTCATTAGTGAAGTAATGTGGGTCAGTGTTATCTATAAGAGGTATTGTACAGGGAGGGGGAGGAGGATAAGGCTGTGACATCATCATTTGTCAGTAGTATGAATGTAATGATGGGTCAGTGTTATCTATATACAGGTCATTGAAGCGAGGAGGAGATAAGCTGGTGACATCATCTCATTGTCCAGTAGTGATGTAATGATGGGTCGTTTCTATATATAACAGGTCATGTACAGGGGAGGGAGGAGAAAGCTGTGACATATCTATTGTTCAGTAGTGAGGTAATGATGGGGTCAGTGTTATCTATATAGAGGTATTGTACAGGGAGGGGACGGAGATAAGCTGTGACATCATCTATTGTACAGAGTGAGGTAATGCAACGAACAGATACCTAAACAGACCCCAAATATTCGGGCACACACCAGGAAAAAAGACAAACTTAGTAAATGATGAGAAGACTGGAGAGGTAACACGTGGCCAAAAATACTACTAATAATAGTTCATGGTTATTACTTATACATTAGAAACACTTAAAAGAAATCTCCATGTGTGTAAATCTCTCAGGAGTTGCATTTACGTTACGACCCCCTGTACCCTCACCAATTACATTCTCACATGCTGTGCATCCAACACCGGCCACGGGGCAGGCAGGTCCGGTATGTAGATGGTGGTGGAGGAGTCCCAGCTTGTAGGATAGGACCCAAGTGGCTTGGTTGTGGCCCAAAGCTTGTGTCCTGGTAGCACTATGTCCTACAGAAGGCCTCGGCCACCCTTGTCATGGACCAGAAGGTTGAAGCACAGAAAACTAGAGCGTTAGTAAAGTAACTCCAACAGCAGCAACAATGTATCGGGCAGGTAACATCATCCATAAATCCTTGCGAGTGGCAGGTCTGTTGTCCGGCTCTGGTATTAATATCTTCAGCCCAGGACCAGAGGCCTCTCTGTGTTAGTAATGGGTTGTTTGCGAACGAGCCGGTGCAAAGAGACGGCTCTTTCACGCGAACGACAGGAGTTGATAGCTCCGGCACTAAACTACTTGCCACGACCCCTTTGACCCAAGAAAATCAGGATAAAAGTAGAGTGGAGTAGCCAGAAGAGCCGGCTCTTCTTATTGAGCGGATCCTAAAGATTTGGGACTTATCCTTGCACTCTAACCCAAACTTTCTCCAGACAGGGAGTGAATGGACCGACCAATCAGACTAACAGACTAACCCCAGAATCACAGACAGGGCTTTACTTCTATACCAATCGTCTGTGGATACATTTTGGGTGAACCAGTCAATGACAGCTATGCACCTGAGCGGGGAAGCGACACATGCAGGATATCGGGGGCAGGATCTTAGTGACTCCCCGCACAGCGCATTATACACAGCAGACAAGCACTGACATGCCTAACAGGAAGAATAGGTGAACTCCGGGGACCTGGAGCGGGGAATCTACACATTTTCAGGATATTCAGGCGCATGTCTTATGACTCCCCGCACGCGCATTATTACCACTGACAATGCACTTACATGCCACCAGGAAGAAGAAGGTGAAACCTCCTGGACCTGAGGCGGGGTAGCCACCATGCAGGTATATCCGGGGGGCATGATCTTTAGTGACTACTTCCCCGCACAGCGCATTATACACGGACAATGCACTTACATGCCCCAGAAGAGAAGGTGATCTCCCGGGTACTGCGCGGGAAGTTGACACATGCAGGATATCTGGGGCAGGAAGCTTAGTGACTTTTCTCCCGCACGCGCATTATACACGACAATGCATTACATGCCCCAGGAGAAGAAGGTGAAACTCCTGGGACCTGAGCGGTGTAAGCTGCATCAGGCAGGATATCTGGGGGCAGTATCTTAGGGGACTCCTTCCCGCACAGCGCATTATACACGGACAATGCACTTACAGCACCAGGCATAAGAATGTACTCTGGGGACCTTGCCGGAATTGGACACATGCAGGATATCGGGCGCAGGATTCTTAGTGCTCCCCGCCACATTAATCGCCTTTACCGACAGCACTTTACATGCATCCAGGACTGAAGAAGTGAACTCCGCGGACCTGAGCGGGGAATCTGACACATGCAAGATATAGCGGGTGGCAGATTCTATTGACTCCCGCACAGCGCATTATACAACGGAAATGCCTTACAATGCACCAGAAAAAGAAGTTGAACTCCGGGACTGAGCATGGAAGTACACTTTCAGGATATCGAGGGCAGGATCTAGTGACTTCCCGCACAAGCGAATTATTACCCGGACAATGCCTTACATGCACCCTATGGAAGAAGAAGGTGAATCTCCGGGGACCTGAGCGGGGACGCGACACCATTGCAGGATTTGGGTCCTAGGATCTTAGTGATCCCCCGCACATCGCTTAACACGACAATGCACTTACATGTCACAGGAAAGAAGAAAGGTGAAACTCTCTGGGACCTGAGCAGGGGAATTGACGTCATGCAGGATATCGCGAGGGCAAGTGCTTTAGTGACTCGCCCGCTCACAGCGCATTATAAATAACGACGTACATATTGCACTTACATGCACAGTGAAGAAGAAGGTGAACTCCGGGGACCTGAGCGCGATGACACAGCAGTGATATCGGTATGCCCCTATCTTGTGATTCCCCGCACGCGCATTATACAGGACATGCAATTCATGCAACTGCACCAGGAAGAATAGGTGAACTCCGGGGACCTGAGCGGGGAAGTGACACATGAGGATTCGGATCACGATGTCTTAGTGACTCCCCGCACAGTACTGCGTCATTATACTACGGACAATGCCACTTACATGCACCAGTAAGAAGAAGTGTGATCTTCCGGACCTGAGAGTGAAGTGACTCATGCAGATATCGGGTCAGAACTTAGTGACTCCCCGCCATGCGCCTTAATTCACGGACAATGCACTATACATGCACCGGAGAAGAGGGGGAACCTCTCGGGGACTGAGTCTGGAGTGACAACTGCAGGATATCGTATCACGATCTAGTGACTTTCCCCCGCACAGCGATTATACACGGACAATGTCAATTACATGCAACCGGAAGAAGAAGGTGAACTCCGGGACCTGAGCGGGAAGCGAACACATGTAGGATATCGGTGTTCTATCGGATCTTAGTGACTCCCCCACATTGCGCTTATACACTGACAAGTGCTACTTTAACATGCACCAGAAGAAGTGGTGAACTTCCGGTGACCTGAGCGGTGAGAAGCGAACTGCCAGGATATCGGTTTTGCGCCACGATCTTTTTGACCCCCCGCACAATTTGCGCATTATACCGGTACATGCACTTTACAGGCATTCGAACAGCAAATCATCCGCAGCGGGGGAGGAGGAGGAGCCCGTCCGCGCAGTTTCACCCAGGGACCGAGCGGGGAAGTGACACATGCAAGATTCGGGTGCAGGATCGTAGTAACTCCCCCCGCACAGCGCTTTACACGGACAATGCACTTACATGCACCCGGAAGAAGAAGGTTAACTCGTGGACCTGAGCGGGGAAGCGACACTGCAGAATCGGGGGCATGATCTTAATGACTCCCCGCACAGCGCATTAATACACGGACAAGCACTACATCACCAGGAAGGAAGAAGGTGAACTCCGGGACCTTAGCGGTAGAAGCGACACATGCAAGGATGATCTCGGGGCAGGATCTTAATGACTTCCCCGCCCCCCCCCCCTCACAGCGCGATTAGAGCAACGGACAATCACTTACATCACCAGAAGAAGAAGTGAACTCCGGGACACCGTGTTTCGGGGAAAGCGACACATGGTGCGGATATCGGGGTAGGATCCTTAGTGACGTGTCCCCCCCACAGCGCATTATACACGGACAAAATGCACTACATGCACCCGGCCAGAGGTGAACTCCGGGGACCGTGAGCGGGGTAAGCGACACATGCAGGATATCGGGGCAGATCTTAGTGCTCCCCGCACATATGCGCTTATAACATCGGACACATGCAACTTACATGCACCAGGAAGAGAAGTGTGTAACTCCGTGGACTGAGCGGGGAAGCGACACATGCAGGATTACTCGGGGGCAGTATCTTAATGACTCACAAACCACAGCGCATTACAAACACGGGACAATGCCCATTACTACACCAGGACAAGAAGGGAACTTCCGGGAGACCTTGAGTCGGTGAAGCGACACATGCAGGATTCGGGGGCAGGATCTTAGTGACTCCCCCGCCAGCGCATTATACCACTGGACAATGCACTTACTTCACCAGGGAAGGATGAAGGTGACCTCCGGGGATCCTGAGCCGGAAGTGAACGACATGAAGATATCGGTGTGCAGGAATCTTAGTGCCCCGCACAGCGCATAATACACGGACAATGCACTTCAATGCACCAGGGAGAAAAGGTTAACTCCTCCGTGGACCTGAGCGTGTGAAGAAAGTGACACTGCATATATCAGGCGCAGGATCTAGTGACTCCCTGCACAGCGCAATATATCACACGACCAGTGCACTTACATGCACCAGGAAAAAGAGTGAAACTCCAGAGACCGGGGGGTGGGGCGGGAATCGGTAGCACATTCAGGAATAGGATCCGGATGGCCAGGGTCGTATCTAGTGACTAAACCCCACAGAAGCAAAAAAGAAAAAAGGCAGAATCGGGATGAAAAAAAGAAGAACGGTGTGCGTCATGAATATTGGGCAACAACGACAATGCAGTTACAATGCACCAAGAAAGAGTGAACTCCGTACCGGGGAGCAACTGAGGCCTGGGGAAAGGAGCACAGGGGGGGTGTGCAGTGATCTGGAAGTTAAGAGGCATTCTACGATACATTGTGAACAGTCCCTCGGCACATACGTCATTATACAGTCAGCACGGACAATGCACTTTATAATCCCCAAGACACAGAAGGATAGTAGTCATACAATCACGGAATGACACGAACTGATACGGGGATTTGCGACGAAACATCAGGATATAGGAGTAATAGGAGCGCAGGCAATCAATATCAGACATACCCCATCGACGAATCGGCATTAGAAATACAACTGACAAATGCACTTACACTTTCACCAGGGCAGAAGAAGGTTAACATCCGGGGACCATGTGCCGGGGAAGTGACACATTGTGCAATCATACTCGGATTGCGTCGCGAGGATTCTTCAGTGATCACCCGCAAAACAGCGCATTATCACGAGACAAGCACTTTCATGCACCAGGAGAAGAAGGTGACATCCGGGGCCACCTGAAGACGAGACCGGAAAAGATTACCATTGCAGGATGATATAGGGGCACTATGCTTAGTGACTATCACCCCCCCGCCACTGCGCATTATGCAAACGGACAATGCGCTTACAATGCACCAGTGAAAAGAAGGTGAACTCCCGGGGACCCTGAGCCGGGACAGTGACCCATGCAGGATATCGAGGGCAGGATCTTAGTGACACCACCGCACAGCGCACAATTTATTACTGGACATGCACTTACATGCCACCAGGCAGAAGAAGGGTGAACCCCGTAGGAACCTAGAGTCGCGGGAAGTGACACATGACAGAAATTATCGAGCAGGATCTTATTGACCTCCCCACCCAAGCTCAGTTTAACCGGACAATTCACTTACATGCAACCAGAAGAAGGTGAACTTCGGGGACCTGAGCGGAAGCGGCACGTGCAGGGATATCGGGTGCACGATCTTAGTGACTCCCCGCACGCGCATTTATACACAGAAGACAATGCACTTAACTGCATCCAAGGCATAAGAAGGTGAACATCCAGAGTTACCTGAGGGAGGAAGCGACACATGCCGGAATAATCAGGTGGCAGGATCTTAGGCTCCCCGCACAGCGCATTATAACAACGGACAATTTTGTGTGCACTTAATTGCACCAGGAATAAAGAAGGTGTGAACTCCAGGATTACCTGAGATCCGGATAAGGAAGTTGCCACTGCATGAATCAGGTGCAGGATCTTAGTGACTAACCCCGCCAGCGCATTCTCAACGACAAATGCACTTCATAATGCAACCAGGAAGACAGCCAGGTGTAAACTCCGAGAGCACCTGAGCAAGGGGAGTGACACATTCAGGATAATCGAAGGCTGCAGAGATCTGAGTATACCTAATACCCCACACAACGACAACACAGCGATTAATATAAAAGCGCGGACCAATCGCAGCTTACAATGCACCATGAACAAGGTGAACTCCGGGACCACTGATTCGGGAAGCCGACACAGTGCAGGATCTCAGGTGACACGATCTTAGCTGTCCTGCCCCGCACAGTCACATGTATAACAAACGACAATGCAATACTATACACTTGCGGAAAGCCAGGGAGAAGAAGAATACTTGAGTATGATCTAACTCGTCTGGATAACACGGAGACAAGGAGGGGGAAGGGCTGGCACAAATGCAGGCATATCAGATTGGGCACGGAGTGCTTATGTGCTACCTGGCCGCGAACAGCGCATTATACACGGACAATGCACTTACATGCACCGGAGAAGAATTGAACTCCTGGTACCTGATGGGGGAAGCACCACATGCAGGATTCGGGCCGCATGACTTAGTGACTCCCCGCACACGCATTATAGCACGGACAATGCACGTACATGCCCAGGAAGAAGTTGGTGAACTCCGGGGACCTGAGCGGTGGAACATTGCACATGCAGGATATCGGAGAGGCCGCGCAGGTATCTTAGTGCTCCCCTCACAGGCCATTACTTACACGTACAATGCACTTACTGCAGATAAACAGGAAACGAAGGATAACTCCGGGGACCTGACTGAGCGGGGAACGACACCATGCAGGATAGTCAGTGCGCAGGATCATTAGTGACATGCCCGCACAGCGCTTTGACAAACGGACAATGCACTTACAGGCACCAGGAAGAAGAGGTGAATCTCCGGGGACCTGAGTCGGGGATCAGCGACACATCGAGGACATCAGGAGCACGATCTTAGGACTCCCCGCACCGCATTATACTAACACGGACAATGCACCTTTACATGCACCAGGAAGAAGGTGAACCCTGAGACCTAGGGGAAGTCGACACACACATGCAGGATCTCGGCGTGCATGATCTCTAGTGACAGTCCCCGCACAGCGCATCTACAACAGAACAAGGCACTTTCATGCACCAGGAAGAAGGTTGAACGCCTGGGACCTGAGCGGGGAAGTGACACATTCAGGATAGTCGGGCGCAAGGATCCTAGTACAGAGCCGCCGCACAGCACATTCTACACGACAAGCACTTACATGCACCAAGGAAGAAGAAGGTGAACTCCGGGGACCTGAGCGGGAAAGTGACACATTCGATATCGGGCGCAACGATTCTTATTGACTTCCCCGCAACAAGGCGCATTATACACGGACCTATGCACTTACATGCACCGGAAGAAGTAGGGACCCGGGACCTGAGGCGGGGAAGCCACACATCAGGATATCTGCGCAGGATCCTTATTGACTCCCCCACAGCACATATACACGATCAATGCCTCTTACATGTCCCAAGAAAGAAGGTCAAGAACTCCAGGACGCTGGGGGGAAGCGACACCATGCAGATATGCTGGGGTATAGCGCACGATCTTAGTGACTCCCCGCACAGCGATTAGTAACACGGACAATGCACTACATGCATCCAGGAGAAGAAGGTGAACTCCAGGGAACCTGAGTGGTGCAAGCGCATGCAGATATCATGGGTGCAGGGATCTTAGTGACTCGCCCACACAGCACGATATACACGGACAATGCACTTTTACATTGCACCAGAAGAAATAAGGTGAAACTCCGGGACCTGAAGCGGATGAGTGACACCATGCAGGATATCGGGCGGCAGGATGCTTCAGGGACTCCCCGCACGGCCATTGATACCATGGACAATGACACTACCCGCACCAGGAAGAAGGTGAACTACCTGGGAACCATTGAGAGGGGGAAGCGACACAGGCAGGATATTAAGGCGCAGATCTTAGTGACCGTCCTTGCACGCGCATTCATACACAGACAATGCCCTTATCATCGCCGACAGGAAGAGAAGTGAACTCTTCCGGGGACCTGAGCGTGCGGAAGCGCCACATGCAGGATATCCGGGGCACGACCTTAGTGACGTTCCCCGCCAGCGTATTATACACGGACAATGCACTTACATGCACCCCAGGAAGAAAGAGGTGAACTCCTGGGACCCGAGCGGGGAAGCTACACATGCAGATATTGAGGCGATGCCTTAGTGGACCTCCTTGCACAGCGCATTATACACAGACACTGCACGTACATGCTGCCGCCAGGAAGAAGAAGGTGACTTCCGGGGACCTGAGCGGTGGAAGCGACCATGAAGGATATCGTGGCCGACCTATGACTCCCGCCCAGCGCTTATAGCACGGGACAATGCCTTACAATGCACCGGGAGAAGGAGAACTCCGGGGACCTGAGCGGGACGCGGACTACAATAGCAGGATATCGGGTGTCAGGATCCTAGGTGACCCCGCACAGCGCATTATACACAATACACGCACTTACAGGCACAGGAAGAGAGGTGACTCCTCCATGGGACCTGAGCATGGAAGGGAACAGCAGGATATCGGGTGCAGGTCTTAGTGACTCCCGCACAGCGCATATAAATACAACGGAAATGCACTTACATGCACCAGGAGAAGAGGTGAACTCCTGGGACCTGAGCGGGGAAGCGACACATGCAGGAATATCGGGTGGCAGGATCTTAGTGACTCCCCCACAGCGGCATTATAGCCGACATGCACTTACATCACCGGAAGAAGAGGTGAAACTCCTGGGAACCGCCGAGCAGGGGAAGCGACACAGACATTCCTTATGCAGGATATTAGGACGCATGCATCATTAGTTCTCCTTGCACAGCGCATTATAACACAGACAATGCAACGTACATGCGCCAGGATAGAAGAAGGTGAACTCCGGGGACCTGAGCGCCGGAAGCGACACATGCAGGATAATCGGGGCACGACCTTAGTGACTCCCCCTCGCATTATACACGACAATGCACTTACATGCACCAGGAGAAGGATAAACTCCGGGACCTGAGCGGGGAAGCGACACATGCAGATATCGGGTCAGGATCTAGTGACTTCCCCCACAGCGCATTATCCACGACAATGCACTTACATGCACCATGAATAAGAATGTGAACTCCAGGGACCTAGCAGGGAAGGGCCACCCCTGCAGGATATCGGGTGCTTCCTGTCTTAGTGCTCCCCTCACAGCAACATTATATCACGGACAATGCCACTTACATGCACCAGGAAGAAGAAGGTGGAACTCCTGGGACCCGAGCGGGGAAGCGACACATGCAGGATATTTATTTTTTTTTATTTTTTTTTTTTTATTTTTTTTTTTTTTTTATCCATTAGATACAGACATCGTTTGCAACAGAACCATGAAACATTAAACATTACATGTCAGTGTTGTTATACATCCTTACATAAACTCCCATCTACAAAACATCCATCCTATGCGAACACAGAATGTCCAAATCTTAATACGGATAATCCCCCCCCAAACCCCCCTTCCCCTCCCCACCCTCTACCGATGCTGGAGCCGCTGATGGAAACAATTCTATACACGTGGGTTACAGAGAACCCTCTATAGCCTCCACTGTTTCCATATCTCTTAAGGGTCTGTTTGCCCTTCCTATAAATTCGTTTCTTCGAACGCACATTCGTATGCTTTATACGTTCTTACTAAAATTGGCTGCCATTCATTCACATCTGGAGCTTCTCCTCAAGCCAATAGTCTAACTAATACTATACATCTTGCAAGAAAAATGGTCTTCAGTGCCAAATCACTTTTTAATCTGTCGTCTACGAGACTCGGTATCCGAGCCAGGTAAGCCCAAAGTGTCAACGGTCGCTGGGAAAGAGCATTTGAGCTGTGGCCCTCTAATCTCATAAATCATCCTCCTCCCAATCAGGGTTTGAGCTAGGAAACTCCATAGAACAATGTAGAATATCTGCTAGTGATAAGTTACAACAACAAACCTCCTACAATGCGGCTTTCCCTTAAACCAATGTTAAACATTAATGTCTGGTGAAAATCAATTCGTATAATAAAATGTATAGTTGTGTGCATACGTGTACTGTTAGATTAATTGTTGCTCTTGTTACCCTACATTCATTATAATATACGCCACCGGGCTGGCCCCAGTGATAAAACTGCGACCTGGTTGGCCCATTTCAAATTGAGATAGGTGACCTAATCTCTGGTCTATTGGTAACTAAGAAAGTCCTATAAATAATTGATAATAATTTCGTTGGATCTAAATCTAATAGATCCATAAATTTAAATTTTACCTCCTATGTGTATCCTCCTCGTAGAACACCTCTCGTGCTGTGTGCCGCTCTTTGCCTTAAGGCCGGCTCGATTTGACGGTACCTAAAAAATCCCTTTCCACAAGGCCGTTATCCCGGTGCAGACAGACCATCTTGAAAGGAGGGCAAGGTCCTTCCAGTCATTACTCCAACTGTTCCAATGACGTAATTCCCTTTCTTTCCCAGAACCAACATCATCCATCTTGGCTGTTCATTCCGAAAAGTTGAGTATTACTGCCCACGGATTAAATTTAAACCCCTCCAGTAAATACCCAAATATCCTCGGCTAAGATTCTCTCCAATATACAACATGCCGAAGCCAGTAGGGAATCTCTTAGTTTCTTTCAGCTAAATCACGCTCAGTTGGCCCTGCACTCTAATAGTGCCGGGCTTTGAATGCAAGTCTAACCTCCACCGCGACGAAGTGGCCGCAAAAAATAGATTAGACTGTCTATTTTTCCAAATAAACTGGGTCTGGGCTGCCAAAAATTGTATGAGAGAGGGAGAATGCGCAGCCCCGCCCCTTTCCTTCCTTATTAAGCATTAAGTTTTTTTGCTTAATGCGAACCCTTTTCCTCCCCGCACAGTCATTATTTATAATAGCACGAATAACCCAAAAACCATTTCTTGGCCTATCCAACATGGAGGCATTAGACTATTCAGCGCTATAGAATTTTGGGGAAGCCAAAAACGACTCTTTATATCAGTATAACTCTCATCACAGGTACCCGATTGTAATGGTAGCTGTATCTCCACGTTATTGCACCTTATTTTTAAAATTTTTATTAATAGGCACTAGGATTCAAAGTGATAGTTATGTACGTACAACCGTTAGCCTATTCTTCTAGGCCACGAGCTAATGCACATAAAGAGGAGACCTAAGGCCCAGAGCACGAATAATTAGGATGAGGGTCCCTCATCCAAGGCAAACCATGATCGACTTGTAGGGTAAGTTTATCTCAACACCTAAAACCTACCGTACTCCTTAATACCTTCAGGTGGCCTTGTAGCCGATAATAGATCAGAATCTTTGAGGAAGAGAAGTGGACATCATACACAAGAATTAAAGGATACAACTTATCTTATCCTCACACCAGTCTATCTCCGTGTGCGTCCCCCCCCTTTATTCCATGTCTGCCCAGTCAGTTTTATTTTATTGCTGAAGCGCTCATATAAAAGAACGGCAAATTAAACGGGGAACCGGGTGGCAACCCTAAGCCTTTATACACAAAACCAGACGGGGGTCTAGACAATTAAAGGAAAGGGTGAGAAAATCACTATTAACCCTGAGGCATAAACGCCTCCGGGGCATTTATAAAATTAGTTTTAATAAAACCGAACCCAGTGTTCAGAATGTTCGCCCAACCCCAAACCCTAGACATACCTCCTTCCCAGTAGAATCCCACTTACCAAGCCCCTGTCAATCGCCTTAGAGGCAGCCAGGACGTCGAAATGGGATCTCACACCCCCCCTCCGGGCGCCCTCGGAGACCCTCCCCAAAGAGCCTTCTTGATATTAGTCCTTGACTACATATATTCGCTGCCAATCAGAAGCCGACATTTGGTCTTCGTATGTAGCAGCAGTGGGAGCACATTTCCTTTGGAGATACATAGTGGAAATGTGACTTGGGCATACAACGTTGGCATCATATCTGCGTTGAAAGGGTCGCCAATCGGCGCTATATGATCGGGCCGCCGTCCAAAATAGTCTTTATTTTTTTCCGAAGCAAGACTATAAATGTATACCTGGCTTCATATTTACCGATGAGTCAAGAACGGGGGGGGTCAGGCACCTACCCTCCCTTTTGCGGGGATTCCAGTTGATCCCCACCCCTCCACACCCACCCTAGAACGGCGTAAAATCATAAGCCCCAAATCTACGTATAAGAGAATTTCTTGCTAAATGGAATGGGCCCATCCCAACGCCGACGGAATTTGGATGTTACGTCTAGAGGAACAAGAGCCTCTCCTAAAGCTCTTCGGTGAAAAAAGTCCAGGGCTAGACAGCAGGAAAGACGCATACAGGTTCGGAAATAGTACAAGGTGGCGAGGAAATGCATCGTAAACGAAACGAAAATGGAAGGCCCCGGCTGTCCGCGAAAAGGGCTGAAGGAACGGGAGGGAGGGTGGAAAAGAGAAGAGGGAAGCGAAGACGAGGCTACGGGGAGCGTAAGAAAGAACACAAACAGGTAAAAGTCCGCAGGGTAAAGTGAAATCCCGGGGAAAAAAATGGCGACGGAAGAGAAAATGAAGGAAGCATATTATAAAATTGAATGTCAGAGGGGGGCGGCCGTAAGAATTGCACTAAAGAATCTTATAACTTATAAAAGCATAATAATTGATACCAGGGAACATAAAAAAAGCGTGTATAACAAAAATCCACCCTTCTCCCAATCTCGCGTTATTATCCCCTTGACAAATTTTAGAATGTATCTCCTAATCTCCTCGGGCCTTTATGGTTTTTTCCCCCCAAAGTTTGTTTTTATGCTGTTTATTCTATTATCCTCTTTTGTTTTTTAACTTTCTGCAAGAGCCCCCCCTTTGAAGGCACACCATCTCACAATGTGCCCTTATGGTGATCCAAAAAAAATAATTTCTGTGTCGCCATCTCCTTCTCTGCATAAATCTATTATATTCCGCTTCGTGCCCCCAACAAAGCTATTTCGGTCGCTCCCACCCCCTCGAAGCCACACTCCAAACGCCCTTTCTTTTTCTTTCAGCTCCTTATATTTTAAGAGTCCTTCTTCTTATCCTTACTATCTAGCCCATTGCTTACGCAATAAATGAGTTCTGAATTAATATCCCTCTAGTAAGATCCCCTCAAGAACCCAGGATTTCTAGGGGCCATTCCCCATTAACCCAGGGTTAAAACCCCCGCTCATGTTTTTGGACATAGCACCATAAATCTAATGACGCTCACTTCCTTGATTTTTCCTCCTGACAATAACACTAACCATGGCGCTGTTGAGTCTTTTCCAAAAACTTAACGGAGCGCATTCTTGGATTTCCATCAACTCGAGAACCATTGGGGAATGATCGAGATATAACGGGTTCATCATACCGACATCATCCATTGACACCTCATTTTCCTACCTCATGTCTCTTTCCCAATCATTAGCCAATACTAGGTCAATCCTGGAAAAAGTGTATGGGAACGGTTGTATAACATGAGAAGATCTGATGTCCCTCCCCCCCCCTTTAAAAGCTCTCCATTACATCTCTCCAACAACTCTCCAGCCCACTTCCTGGCAAGAACCGATACAATAATGTGGGAAATTAGAATTGCAATGCAGCTTATCTAGGAAAGTCGTATTTTTGACACCTCAGTTGCTTGGAGCATTTGGGTAATTAATCCCCTCTAGGTTCACTTGAATAAACAACAAGAAGATTTAGTAATGGCGCAACTCCTGGACATTACATGTACACATAGAATCTTGATACAAAATGCGTCCAAACAACAATAATACAAAATACGGAGATAAACTGACATCATCTATTGTCAGTAGTGATGTAATGATGGGTCAGTGTTATCTATATAGAGGTCATTGTACAGGGAGGAGGAGATAAGCTGTGACATCATCTATTGTCAGTAGTGATGTAATGATG
>WNYA01001296.1:60909-80003 GCA_019512145.1 Engystomops pustulosus | reverse complement strand
TGGTATAGGGGAGGCCTGTGATGTTAGGGGCTGTAATGGCAGTGTAAATTACAAAGTAATCTTCCTATTAGATTTTATGCGTCCCGTAGAGCCTGATCACCTCTTTGTGCGATCCCTGTCTATATGTGGTATTGTGTTTCCCACCGGACATGCCTCTTGATGTATCCAGCAGGTGACGGTGGAGCATGGCCTCTATCATATGCTGTGTATGATAGATCTTCCCCCAAGACTGTTCTGGAAAACCAGCCAGTAGGAGTATTTGCAAACCTCGGCCCTCGGTGCAGAGAAGGATTAACATTGTACATCGTAGTCTGGGACAGGCAGGAGGTCAGGACAGCAGCACGGGATCATTGATCGAAGTCGGGGACGTAGCAATAGGTCAAGGCAGGCAGCAGAGGAGCGAAGTCAGGAACGGAATCGGGGTCACAAGGGGCAATCAGAATAACAGTGCACGGCATGGAACAAGGCACGAAGATCCGGAGGGGTGTGCAGGGAGAGGCTGGATTATAAGGCATTCTGAGAAATGGCCAGCCCCAATTAATGGTGCGCTAGGACCGAGAACAGGAGCGAGGACAAGGGAGTAATCCAGTGGGCGTCCTGGGGAGCACAGAGGGACAGGGGTCGCAGGAGCACCCGTGACAGTACCCCCCCTTTGGCTTCCCCCTCTTCTTGGTTTGGAGGAACCTTTGCAGAAGGCCATGGTCCAGGATATTGTCCTCGGGCTCCCAAGATCTCTCCTCAGGCCGAACCCCTTCCAGTCAACCTAGAAGAAACGCTCTCACCCTCTTCATGTCTTTATCTCAAATATGTCGGTGGAGTCAGCCTAAGGAGCAGGAGGAGAAACTTGTCGGGAGAAGCGTTTCAGGAGGAAGACGCAGCTTGTAGGCCACTGCATTGATGCGCCTCAGCACCTCGAAAGGACCCAGGAAACGTGGACCAAGTTTGTATCCAGGGATCTTTAGACATACCTGGAGGACAACCAGACTTTGTCACCTGGAGACAAGATAGGAGGAGGCCCGCGTCTCTTATCAGCCTGGAGCAAGGACAGGCGAGTCTGCTCCCAACTCGACTTTAGATCCTGTACCAATTCTTCTACTGCAGGAATGTCCGAGGACACAGGTAGAGGAAGAGGAGGGCGTGGGTGCTGTGGCTGTCACGGCACTGGATGGGAGTGTTGATGTGGCTGGCACACTGTCACGGCAGCTCTTCTCTATGGAGTGAGATCACAGACTCTCCATCATTCCAAGGGTTTATCGGGGTCTGAGGTCTTATAGTCCTGGGTGTGGGGGCAGATGGGGCAGAAGGGGCTGATGGGGCAGACCTCGCACCTCGCACCTCGATCCTAAGCATCTGATGATCCAGTGGTTACAGGTCCTGAGGAATAACACAGCAGATGAGTGCAGGAGGCCCCCAACCTGCCCCACTCACACTCACCTGCCCCACTCACACTTACCTGCCCCACTCACACTTACCTGCCAAGCTCCGCGATGTGCAGGGGACCGGGGTGTCATAGATGTCCATATCCTCACCTACCACACAGGAAGAGGTTACTCCAGTCACATCCAGAGCTGCACTCACTATTCTACTTCCTTATGTCCCAGACACCAGTCACATCCAGAGCTGCACTCACTATTCTACTTCCTTATGTCCCAGACACCAGTCACATCCAGAGCTGCACTCACTATTCTACTTCCTTATAGCCCAGACACCAGTCACATCCAGAGCTGCACTCACTATTCTACTTCCTTATGTCCGCCACACCAGTCACATCCAGCTTGCACTCACTATTCTACTTCCTTATTCCCAGACACCAGTCACATCCAGAGCTGCACTCACTATTCTACTTCCTTATGTCCCAGACAGCCAGTCACATCCAGAGCTGCACTCACTTTCTACTTCCCTTATGTCCCAGAACCCATCACTTCCAGTGCTTCACCTCACTACTCTTGTCCTATAGGACTCGGAACCGCGGGCGACTCCGCTGTCCCAGCTCTGCAGTCTCTACCGCATCTGAGCCATGGCAGTCCTGGACACTCCAGTGCTTATCTTTGGCCAAGTTCTAGATCTTCCAGCTCCTACTCCTGTTTCCCCTGGCCTTGCTCCGCCTCTTCCTAAGTGGACTTCCTATTTAGACCCAGCCTGCCTATACATCCTTGTAAGATTATTGTGCTCCCAGCCTGTAGTATAGCGTGTTCTCCTTCTCCCTGCGATTGTCTCTCTCTATTGTGCGCTGACCCCCGGCTTCCTCCTGACTACACTACCTGCGCTCCTCTGTACTGCTGAGCTCTCCTGTGCGCTGAACCCCGGCCTCACTCCTGACTACTCTACCTGCCTGCTCCTCTTGTACTAGCTAAGGCCTCTCCTGTGGCTATGACCCCCGCCCGGCCTCCTCCTGACTACTATACTGCCTGCTCTCTGTACTCGAGCCCTCCTGTGCTATGACCTCCCGCTCCTCCAGACTACACTACCTCCTGCTCCTCTGTACTGCTGAACCTCTCCTGTGCTATACGACCCCCGGCTTCCTCCTGAATCTACCCTGCCTCTCCTCTGTACTGCTGAGCCTCTCCTGTGCTACTAACCCCCGGCCTCCGCCTGACTAACGCTACCTGCTGGTCTCTCTCTGTACTGCTGAGCTCTCCTGTGCTATGACCCCCCCCCCATGAACCCCCCGTCCTCCTCCTGACTACTCCTCCTGACTACACTACCTGCCTGCTCCTCTGTACTGCTGAACCTCTCATGTGCTACGACCCCCGGCTTCCTCCTGACTATGCTACCTGCCTGCTCCTCTGTACTGCTGAGCCTCTCCTGTGCTACGACCCCGGGCCTCCTCCTGACTACGCTACCTGCTGGCTCCTCTGTACTGCTGAGCCTCTCCTGTGAGCTGACCCCCGGCCTCCTCCTGACTACGATACCTGCCTGCTCCTCTGTACTGCTGAGCCTCTCCTGTGCTACGACCTTCCTCCTGACTATGCTACCTGCCGGCTCCTCTGTACTGCTGAGCCTCTCCTGTGCTACGACCCCCGGCCTCCTCCAGGATACGCTACCATACCTCACCTGCTCCTCCGTACTGCTGAGCCGTCCCTGCTATACACCCCCCACCCCCGGCTTCCCTCCTCCTGACTACGCTAGCCGTCTGCTCTCTCTGTACTGCGAGCCTCTCCTGTGCTACGACCCCGCCTCGCTCCTGACTACGCTACCCCTTCCTGCTCCTCTGTACTGCTGACCTTCTCTGTGAGCTGACCCCCGGCCTCCCCTGACTACGCTACCTCTGCTCCTCTGTACTTTAGCTGAGTCCTCTCTGTGCTACGACCTTCCTCCTGACTATCTACCTGCCGGCTCCTCGTACTGCTGAGCCTCTCCTGTGCTACGACCCCCGGCCTCCTCCTGACTACGCTACCACCTGCCTGCTCCTCTGTACTGCCTGACCTCTCATGGCTACGACCCCCGGCTTCCTCCTGCTATGCTACCGCCTGCTCCTCTGTACTGCTGAGCCTCTCCCTGTGCTACGACACCCCCGCTTCTCCTCCTGACTACGCTAACCTGCTGGCTCCTCTGTAACTGCTGAGCCTCCCTGTGAGCTGACCCCCGCCTCCTCCTGATACGATACCCTGCCTGCTCCTCTGTACTGCTTGACTCCCTCCTGTGCTACACCTTCTCCTGACTATGCTACCTGCCGGCTCCTCTGTACTGCTGAGCCTCTCCTGTGCTACGACCCCCGGCCTCCTCCAGGATACGCTACCTACCTGTCTCCTCCGTACTGCTGAGCCTCTCCTGTGTTACGACCCCCGGCTTCCTCCTGACTACGCTAGCTGTCTGCTCCTCTGTACTGCTGAGCCTCTCCTGTGCTACGCACCCCCCGGCCTCCTCCTGACTACGCTACCTGCCGGCTCCTCTGTACTGCTGAGCCTCTCCTGTGAGCTGACCCCCGGCCTCCTCCTGACTACGATACCTGCCTGCTCCTCTGTACTGCTGAGCCTCTCCTGTGCTACGACCTTCCTCCTTTCCTCCTGACTAGCTACCTGCCGGCTCCTCTGTCCTTGCTGACCTCTCCTTTGCTACGACCCCGGCCTCCTCCGGATCGCGGTACCTACCTGCTCCCTCCGTACTGCTGAGCCTCTCCCTGTGCTAACGACCCCCGGCCTCCTCCTGACACTACGCTACCTGCCTGCTCCTCTGTACTGCTGAGCCTCTCCTTTGCTATGACCCCCGGCCTCCTCCTGACTATGCTACCTGCCTGCTCCTCTGTACTGCTGAGCCTCTCCTGTGCTATCGACCCCCGGCTTCCTCCTGACTACGCTAGCTGTCTTCTCCTCTGTACTGCTGAGCCTCTCCTGTGCTACGACCCCCCGGCTTCCTCCTGACTGACTCCCACTACCTGCCTCTCCTCTGTACTGCTGAGCCCTTCCTGTGCTACGACCCCCGGCCTCCTCCTGACTACGCTAAACCATGCCTGCTCCTCTGTGACTGCTGAGCCTCTTCTCTGTGTCGCTGACCCCTCCGGCCTCCTCCGATACGCTACCTGCCTGCTCCTTCTGTACTGCTGAGCCTCTCTCTTGCTATGACCCCGCCCTCCTCCTGACTATGCGACCGGCCTGCCCCCTCGTACTGCTGACCCTCATGTGCTACGACCCGCCCCCGCTTTCCTCCTGACTGATCGATACCTGCCTGCTCACTCTGTACTCTGCTGAGCCGCTCCTGTCTACACCCCGGCCTCCTCCAGAATACGCTACCGTACGTGCTCCTCTGTACTCTGACCTCTCTGTGTCGCCCCCCGCTTCCTCCTGACTATGCTACCTGCCTTCCCCTATGTACGCTAAGTCCGCTCCTGTGCGCTGACCCCCAGCTTCCTCCGGACTATGCTACCTGTCTGCTCCTCTCTGTACTGCTGACCTCTCCTGTGCTACGACCCCCGCCTCCTCCTGACTACGCTACCTGTCGCTCCCTCTGTACTGCTGAGTCCTCTCCTGTGAGCTACCCCCCCCGGCCTCCTCCGGACTACGATCCTGCCTGCTCCTCTGTACTGCGACCTTTCTCCGTGGCCTACGTTACTCCTTCCCCTGACTATGCCTACCCTGCCGGCTCCCTCTTTATGCTGAGCCTCTCCGTGCTAACGACCCCCTGCGCCTCCTCCTGATACCTACACCTACTGCTCCTCCCCTTAAAACTGTCTAGCCTCTCTGTGCTACCGACCCCCGCCTCCTCCTGACGACAACTACCCTACCTGCCTCTGCTCCTCTGTACTCTGAGCCTCTCCTGTGCTCTGACCCCAGCCTCCCCTGACTATGCTACCATGCCTGCTCCCTGTACTGCTGACCTCTCCTTAGCTGACCCCGCCTCCTCCTGACTTGACCTACCTGCCTGCTCCTCGTGACTACCGCTGACGCCTCTCTGTGCTACGACCCCCCCGGCCTCCTCCTGACTACGATACCATCCGCCTGCTCCTCTGGTAACGCGTGAGCCTCCTCATTGGCCTACGACCCCCGGCTTCCTCCTCTGACTAGCGATACCTGCCGCTCCTCTGTACGCTGGCCTCTCCTGTGCTACGAGACGACCGCCCGCTGCTTCCTCCTGACTACGCTACCTGCCTGCCCTCCTCTGTACTGCTGAACCTCTCCTGTGCTATGACCCCGCGGCCTCCTCCTGAACCTAGTACCTCCTGTCCTGCCCTTTCCTGTACTGGCTGAGCCTCTCCTGTGCTAATGACCCCCACTTCCTCCTTACTATGCTACCTGCAGCTCGCTCCTTACTTGCTAGCCTCTCCTGTGCTTACCCCCCGCCTCCCCTGACTAACGGCTACCTCCTTCCTCTGTAACTGCGAGCCTTCTCCTTGCATGACCAACCCCAGCTCCTTCCTTACTATGCTACCTGCCTCTCCTCCTGTACTGCTGAGCCTCTCCTGTCTAACGGACCCCCGCTTCCTCCTCCGACTATGCTACCGCCTGCTGCCTCTGTACTGCTGATCCTCCTTGCTATGACCCCGGCCTCGCCTCCTGACTACCTACCCTGCCTGCCTCTCTGTACTGCTGAGCCTCTCCTGTGCTACGACCCCCGGCCTCCTCCTGACTATGCTACCTGCCTGCTCCTCTGTACTGCTGAGCCTCTCCTGTGCTATGACCCCCGGCCTCCTCCAGGATACGCTACCTACCTGCTCCTCCGTACTGCTGAGCCTCTCCTGTGCTACGACCCCCAGCTTCCTCCTGACTATGCTACCCGCCTGCTCCTCTGTACTGCTGAGCCTCTCCTGTGCTATGACCCCCAGGCCATCCTCCGATATGCTACCTGCCCTCCCTCTGTACTGCTTGACCTCTCCTGTCGCTGACCCCCCCGCTTCCCCTCGCTCCTGGCCGCGCCCTTCTATCTCTCCCTGCTCCTGCCTGCGGTGACTGCTGCAGTGCCTCTCCTGTGCTACGCACCCCGGCCCTCCTCGCAGTAATACCGAGCTACTCATATACTCCTGTCTGTACCTGTAACCTCCGTCTACGACCCCCGGCCTCCCCTACGACCGCTACCGCTGCCCGCGCGGCCGTCGTGCTCCTCTGGCGATGCCTGGTCTCAGTGCCTCGGCTACGACTCGGGGAGTGCCCTAAGAAGCTGAATACGACTACACGACTGTGGTGCACTCATGGGACGTTGCTCCGAAAAAGGGAACGGAAAACGCTCGCTCGGCATCTCTCTGTCACTGGCTTGGGCCCTCCTTCGTCTAACTGACCCCCCCGATTCCGTCCGACTATGCTAACCTGCCGCTCCTCTGTAACTGCTGACCTCTCCTGTGCAGACCCCCGGCTTTCCGCATGACTATGCTACCCTGCCGGCTCCTCTGTCCATTGCGATGCACTCTCCTCTGTGCTAACGACCCGCCGACTCCTCCAGAAGACGCTATCCTACCTGCTTCCTCCGTACTGCCTGAGCCCGCTCCTGTGGCTACGGACCCCCGCTCCTCCATCCGACTATGCACCTGCCCCTGCTCCTCCGTACGGCTTGAGCCTCTCCTGTGCACGACCCCCGGCTCCTCCTGACTAATGCTACCTGCCTGCTCCTCTGTACTCTGAGGCCTCTCCTGTGCTTACGCCCCCGGCTTCTCCTCCACTATGCTACACTGCCGGCTCCTCTGTACTGCTGGCCTCTCCTTTGCTACGACCCCCGGCCCCTTCCAGATACTACCTACCTGCTCCTCCGTCTGCTGACCTCTCCTTGCTCGACCCCGCCCCCTCCCCTGACATGCTACCCCTGCTCCTCCGTACTGCTGAGCCTCTCCCTGGCTACGAACCCCCGGCCTCCTCCTGACTATGCTACCTGCCGGCTCCTCTGTACTGCTGACCGCTCATGTGCTACGACGCCCCGCCGCTTCCCTTCCTGGACTACGATACCTTCCTGCTCCCTTACGCTAGCCTCTCCTGTGCTCTGACCCCCCAGCCTCCTCCTGACTATCTACCTGATCCTGCCCCCTCTGTATGCTGAGCCTCTCCTGTGAGCTGACCCCCCGGCCCTCCCCTGACTAACGCTACCTGCCTGCTCACCTCTGTAACTGCTGAGTCCTCTCCTGGTGCTAGACCCCCCGGCCTCCTCCTACTACGATACCTGCCTCCCTCTGTATCTGCTGAGCCGCTTCATGTGCTACGACCCCCGGCTTCCTGCCTGACTATGCTACCTTCCGGTCTCCTCTGTACTGCTGAGATCCCTCCTTGGCTACGGACCCGCCGCTTCCTCCTGACTACAGCTAACCCTGCCTTCTCCCTCTGTATCTGCTGAGCCTCTTCCCGTCTTGACCCCCCACGCCTCCCCTGACTTACGCTACCGCCGCTCCTCTGTACTGCTGAGCCCTCTCCTGTGCTATGACCCCCCAGCTTCCCTCCGTTACTATGCTACCTTGCCTGCTCCTCTGTACTGCTGAGCCTCTCCTGTGCTTGACCCCCGCGGCCTCCTCCTGACTACAAGCTACCTGCCTGCTCCTCTTGTACTGCTGAGCCTCTCCTGTGCTATGAACCCCCAGCTTCCTTCCCTCTTACTATGCTACTAACCTCCCCTGCCTGCTAAGTAACCTTGTACTGCTGTAGCCTCTCCTGTGCTACGACCCCCCCGCTCCCTCCTGAACTATTCTATCCCTGCCTGCTCCTCTGTACTGCTGATCCTCCTCGTGGCTATGACCCCCGTGCCTCCTCCGACTACACTACCTGCCTGCTCCTCTGTACTGCTGAGTCTCTCCCGGTGCTATCGACCCCTGGCCGTCCTCCTGACTATGCTACCTCCTGCTTTCCCTGTACTGCTAGCTCTCTGTTGCTATGACCCCGGCTCGCCTCCAGGATACGCTACCTACCTGCTCCTCCGTACTGCTGAGCCTCTCCTGTGCTACGACCCCCAGCTTCCTCCTGCATGCTCCTGCCTGCTCCTCTGTCTGCTGAGCTCTCTGTGCTATGGCCCCCCCGGCCTCCTCCTACTGATGCTACTGCCGGCTCCTCTGACTCTGAGCCTCTCCGTGCGCTGACGCCCCGCTCCCCTCCTCCTGACTACAATACCTGCCGCTCCTCTGTACTGCTGAGCCTCTCCTTCCTGGTGCTCACGACCCCACGGCCCTCCTCCAAATACCGCCTACCTTACCTCTCCTGCTGTACTGCTAGAACCTCTCCTGTGCTACTCGACCCCGGCCTCCTCCTGACTATACTGCTACCTGCCTGCCCCTGCTGCTCTGAGCTAAACACCTCCACAGTCTGACGACACCGGCTTCCTCCTCACTATGCTACCTGACCTGCTCCCTCTGTATACTGCTGGAGCACTCTCCTGTCTAACAACCCCGGCTTGCCTCCGCCACCGCAATGCGACCTGCAGTGCAAACCTCTGTCTGAGCTTCCTCCTGTGCTACGACCCCCGGCTTCCTCCTCACTATGCTACCTGCCGGCTCCTCTGTACTGCTGAGCCTCTCCTGTGCTACGACCCCCGGCCTCCTCCAGGATACGCTACCTACCTGCTCCTCCGTACTGCTGAGGGTCCGCGTCTTGCTACGACCCCCCGCTTCCTCTTCCTCCTTACATGCTAACTGCCTGCTCCTCCGTATGCTGAGCCTCTCTCTGTGCTACGACCCCCGCTTTCCGCCTGACTATCTACTCTGCCTGCTCCTCTGTACTGCTGAGCCTCTCCTTTTCTACACCCCCGGCTTCCTCCTCACTCTGCTACCTTCCGGCTCCTCTGTACTGCCTGAGCCTCCCTGTTCTACGACCCCCGGCCTCCTCCAGAATACGCTACCTACCTGCTCCTCCGTACTGCTGAGCCTCTCCTGTGCTACGACCCCCGGCTTCCTCCTGACTATGCTACCTGCCTGCTCCTCCGTACTGCTGAGCCTCTCCTGTGCTACGACCCCCGGCTTCCTCCTGACGATCTACCCCTGCCGCTCCTCTTTACTGCTGAGAAAACCTCTCATGTGCTACGACCCCCGCCGGCTTTCCCCTCCTGACTACGATAACCTGCCTTCTCTCCTCTGTACTGCTGAGCCTCTCCTGTGAGCTGACACCCTTCCGCCTCCTGCTACACACCTGCCTACTCCTCTGTACTGCTGACCTCTCCTGTGCTAACGACCCCCGCTTCCTCCTGACTACACTACCTGCCTGCTCCTCTGTACTGCTGACCTCTCCTGTGATCTGACCCCTGGCCTCCTCCTGACTCCGCTATCCTGCTGCTCCTCTGTCTGCTGAGCCCTCCTGTCAACGACCCCCGGCTCCTCCTTACTATGCTACCCTTCCGTCTCCCACTCTGTAACTGCTGAGCCTCTCCTGTGCTACGACCCCCCGGCTTCTCCTGACTAGGCGTACCTGCCGGCTCCCGTCTGGCTGATGACTTCTCCTGTGAGCTGAACCCCCGGCCTCCTCCTGACTACATACCTGCCTGCGTTCTCGTACTTGCTGAGCCTCTCCTTGCTACGACCCCCGGCTTCCCTCCTGACTGAATGCGACCTGCCTGCTCCTCTGTATGCTAAAGCCTCCTCCTGTGCTATGACCCCCGGCTCCTCCTTCCATACCTAACCTGCCGCTCCTCTGTACTGCTGACCTCTCATGTGCTACGACGCCCCGGCCTTCCTCCGACTACGATACCTGCCTGCTCCTCTGTACTGCTGGAGCCTCTCCTGTGAGCTGAACCCCTGGCCTCCTCCTTACTACGAAACTGCCTGCTCCTCTTACTGCTGAGCCTCTCCTGTGCTACGACCCCCGGCTTCCTCCTGACTATGCTACCTGCCGGCTCCTCTTACTGCTGAGTCCTCTCCTGTGAGCTGACCCCCATGCTTCCTCCTGACTTAGCTCCCTGCCTGCCGCCTCTGTACTGCTGAGCCTCTCCCCTGTGCTATACCCCCCGGCCGTCCTCCTACTACGCTACTTCCTGCTCCTCGTACGCTGAGCCTCTCCTGTGCATGACCGCCCCGCCTCCTCCTGACTACAACACTACTGCCTGCTCCTCTGTACTGCTGCGGCCTCTCCTTGCTATGACCCCCGGCCTTCCTCCGACTACACTACCTGCCCTGCGCCTCGTACTGCTGAGCCTCTCCTGTGCTAGACCCCCGGCTCCTCCTACTATGCAAATCCTGCCTGCTCCTCTTACTGCTGAGCTCTCCTGTGCTAAACGAGCCCCCGGCTTCCTCCTGACTATTCTACCTGCCTGCTCTCTGTCCTGCTTATTGCCTCTCCTGTGTACGACCCCCCCGTCTTTCCTCCTACTATAGCTACCTCTGCCTTCTCCTCTGTACTGCTGAGCCTTTCCTGTGCGCTACACCCCGCCTCCTCCGCGACTCATACCTGCCTGATCTCTCTGTACTGCTGAGCCGCTCCTGTGCAGTGAACCCCGGCCTCCTCCGGACTACTTGGCCTCCTGCCTGTCCTCTGTACTGCTGAATCTCTCATGTGCTATCGACCCCCCGTCTTCCTCAGACTACTGCTACCTGGCCTGCTATCTGTACTGGCTGAACCTATGTCCGTCACCCCCTGCTACTCCTCGGACTATGCTACCTGCCAGCATCCTCTGTAATGCTGAGCCTCTCCTGTGCACAAGACCCCGTGGTCCTCCTTCCGCCTGATACGATACTCTGGGCTCCTCTGTACTGCTGGAGTCCTCTCCTGTGCTATGCAACCCCGGCCCTCTCCTGACTACATACCTGCCTGTCTTGTACTGCCTGAAACTTAGTCTACGAACCCTGGCCTCTGCACTCGTGCTCTGTAGTGACCCCGCAGACCCCGGCTCTCCTGACAACGATAACTGCGGATATCGGTATTGCTGGCCTCTCTGTGTACGACCCGGCCCCTCCAGACTACGCTACTCTGCCTGCTCCTCTGTACTGACTGAGGCCTCTCCGTTGCTAGACCCTCCTCCTGACTCCTGCATCATGCCCGCTCCTCTGACTGCTGAGCCTCTCTGTGCTACGACCCCCGGCTTCCTCCGACTAACGCGTACCTCCTGCTCCTCTGTCCTGTTTGAAGCCTCTCCGTGTGACGACCCCCCGGCTTCCTCCTGACTACGATAGCCGACTGCCTGTCCTCGTTACTGCGAGCCTCTACTGTGCTCCGACCCCCGGCCTCCTCCAAACGACTACCGCTACCGTGCTCCTCCTACTGCTGAGCCTTCTCTTGCTCTGACCCCGCGCCTCCTCTGACTAGGCTACCTGCATGCTCCTCTGTACTTGAGCCTTCCTGTGGCCTTACCCCGGCTCCTCCTGAACTATGCTACCTGCCTGTATGCCTCTTTGCTATCGCCCCTGGCCCTCTATACGCACCTCCTTGGCGCCTCTCATCTGCTACGACCCGCTTCTCGATAGCCTGCTGCTCCTCTGTTACGGTGAGGCCTCTCCTGTGCTTAGACCCCCGGCTCCTCCTCGCTGAACGATACCTGCTGGCATCTTGTACTGCTGAGACCTCTCCGTGTGGCTAGACCACGCCCCGCATCCTCCTGACTACATACCTCTGCTTCCTCTGTATGACTGAGCTCTCTGTGCTAACGACCCCGGCTTTCTCCCTTGGACTATGTACCTGCCGGCTCCTCTGTATGCTGAGGCCTCTCTGTTCTACTGAAACCCCGGCCTCTCCAGTGCACTACTGCTACCTCCGCTCCTCGTATACTTGAGCCTCCCTGTGTACGACCCCTGGCCTCCTCCTTGATACGCTACCCTGCCTCCTCGGTTGTAGCTCGGCCCTCCCCTCTGTGCTAACGACCCCGGCCTCCTCCTGAATACGTAACCTGCCGTGCTCCTCTTGTATCGCTGAGCCTCTCTGTGTCTAGACCCCGGCCTCCTCCTGATACGATACGCTGTCCTGAATACTGCCTCTTGTCAAGACCTTCCTGCTGTACCTGCCTCCTACCTGAGCCTTGCTACGACCCCCGTGCCTCCTCCAGGATACGCTACTACCGCTGCTCCTCGTACTGTGAGCTACTCTGTGCTAAGACCCCCGGCTCCTCCTGAATACGCTACCTGCTGCTCCTCTGTACTGCTGAGCCTCTCCTTTGCTAGACCCCGGCCTCTCCTGACTATGCTACCTGCCTGCTCCTTCGTACTGCTGAGCCTCTCCTGTGCTACGGACACCCGGCTTCCTCTGATACCTACTCTCCTCTCCCGTACTGTGAGCCGCTCTGTGCTACCGACCCCCGGCTCCTCCTGGATACGACTACCTGCCCTGATCTCTGTATGCTGAGCCTCTCCTGTGATTAGACCCCCGGCTCCTCCGATACGCTACTACCTGCTCCTCCTGTAATATGAGCCTCCTTTGGCTGTACCCCCCGGCCTCCTACTGAACTACCTAAACACCCTGCCTGTCCTCTGTACTGGTCTGACCTCTCCTTGTCTTAGAGACCTCCTCCCGAAGACTCTAAACTGCTCTGCCTCCTCGTGTACGCGAGCCTTCTGTGCTACGACCCACGGTTACTCCTGATACGATGACCTGCCTGCTCCTCGTACTGCTGAGCCTCTCCGGATTCTACGGACCCACCGGCCTCCTCATGAATACGCGACCTCTTCTGCTCCTCTGTATGCTGAGCCTCTCCTGTGCTCTGACCCCCCTTCCTCCTCCTGACTCGATACACTGCACTGCCCTCTGTACTGCTAGAGCCTCTCGGCTCTGACTGCCCCCAGATCTCCTCCTGACTATGCTACCACCGTGCTCCTCTCGTACGCTGAGCCTCTCTGTGCACGACCCCGGCTCCTCTGACTAACGCATACCTGCCGTCCTCTGTACTGCTGGCCTCTTCCGGGCTAGACCCCCGGCCTCCTCCTGACTACGATACCTGCCGTTCTCCTCTGGTACGTCTGAGGCTCTCCGTGCTAGACTTCCCCCGCCTCCCTGACTATGCGCGGCCTGCCCTCTCTGTACTGCTGACCTCTCCTAGTTCGCTAGACACCCCGGCCTCCTCCGAGACACTCTACACTACCTGCTCCTCGTATGCTGAGCCTCTCCTGTGCTTACTGACCCGGCCTCCTCCTGACTACATACCTGCCTGCTCACGCTGGACTGTAGCCTCTTCCCTGTGCTATGACCCCCGGCCTCCCCTGACTACGATACCTGCCTGCTCCCCTGTACTGCTAGCCCTCTCTGTGGCTGACCCCCGGCCTCCTCTCAGGATACCTACCACTGCCTGCTCCTCGTACTGCTTGAGCCGTCCTGGCTAGAACCCCCCCAAGCCTCCCGACCTACGATAACTGGCCTGCTCTCTGTACCTATGCTGAGCCTCTCATTGCTACGACCCCCCGGCTCTCCCTCCTGACTACATACTGCTGCGCCCTCTGTACTGACTGAGCCTCTCCTGTGGCTACGACCCCCGGCCTCCTCCTAGATACGCTACCTGCCTGCTCCTCTGTACTGCTGAGCCTCTCTGAGTGACCCCCGGCCTCCTCCTGACTACCTACCGCCTCTCCTCTGTTCTGCTGAGCACTCTCCTGTGCTATGACCCCCGGCCTCCTCATGACTAACATACCTGCCTGCTCCTCTGACTGCTGAGCCTCTCTGTTAGCTTCCCCGGCCTCCTCCTGACTACTATACCTGCCTGCTCTCTGTACTGCTGAGCCTCTCCTGTGCTATGACCCCCGGCTTCCTTCCTCCTACTATGCTACCTGCCTGCTCCTTTACTGCTGGCCTTCTCTGTGCTATGACCCCCGCTCCTCTCGCTTGACTACGACCTGCATGCTCCTCTGTACTGCGAGCCTCTCCTGTGCTATGACCCCCGCTCCTCCTGACTAGCTACCTCTGCCTGCTCCTCTGTACTGTGAGTTCCTGTGCTACGACCCGCCCGGCCTCCCTCCGACTACACTACCTGCCTGCTCCTCTTACTGCTGAGCCTCTCCTGTGCATGACCCCCGGCTCTCGGACTACTACCTGCCTGCTCCTCTGTACTGCTGAGCCTCTCCTGTGCTATGACCCCCGGCCTCCTCCTGACTACGATACCTGCCTGCTCCTCTGTACTGCTGAGCCTCTCCTGTGCTACGACCCCGGCCTCCTCCAGGATACGCTACCTGCCTGCTCCTCTGTACTGCTGAGCCTCTCCTGTGCTAAGACCCCCGGCCTCCTCCTGACTACGATACCTGCCTGCTCCTCTGTACTGCTGAGCCTCTCCTTTGCTACGACCCCCGCTCCTCCTGACTAGCTACCACTGCCTGCTCCTCTGTACTGCTGACCTCTCCTGCTACGACCCCCGGCTCCTCTCTGACTACGCTACCTGCCTGCTCTCTGTACTGCTGAGCCTCTCCTGTGCTACGACCCCGCCTCTCCTGACTGCCTACTGCCTGCTCCTCTGTACTGCTGAGCCTCTCCTGTGCTATGAACCCCCGGCCCTCCTCCTGACTACGACTCCTGCCGCTCTCTGTACTGCTGAACCCTCTCTGTGCTACGACCCCCCGCTTCCTCCTGACTATGCTACCACCTGCTCTGCTCCTCTTACTGCTGACTGTTCCTGTGCTGATGACCCCCGGCCTCCTCCTGACTATGCTATACACTGCCTGCTCCTCTGTACTGTGAGCCTCTCCTGTGCCAAGACCCCCTGGCTCCTTACTACGAACCTGCCTGCTCCTCTGTACTGCTGACCTCTCCTGTGCTACGACCCCCGGACTCCTCCGACTATCGTACCTGCCTGCTCCTTGTACTGCTGAGCCTCTCCTGTGTCTAGACCCCTCCTCCTCCTGACTAGATACCTGCCTCTCTCTGTACTGCTGAGCCTCTCCTGTGCTACGACCCCCGGCCTCCTCCAGGATACGACTACCTGCCTCCTCCGTAGTGCTGAGCTTCTCCTGTGCTGAGACCCCCGTCCTCCTCTGACTACGATACCTGGCCTGCTCCTCTGACTGCTGACCTCTCCTGGTGCTACTACCCTGCTTCCTCCTGACTATGCTACCTGCCGGCTCCTCTGTACTGCTGAGCCTCTCTGTGCTACGGACCCCCCGGCCGTCCGCCTACTATACGCATACCTGCCTGCCTCCTCCTGTACTGCTAGGCCTTCCTCCTGTGCTACGACCCCCGGTCCTCCTCCACCAGTATACGCTACCTTACCTGCTCCTCCGCCTCTGCTGAGCTCTCCTGTGCTACTGACCCCAGCCTCCTCCTATAGCTACCGCCTGCTCCTACTGTACTGACTGAGAGCCTCTACCTGTTGAGCTGACCCCCGGCCCCCTGCCTCCTGACTACTGCTACCCTGCCTGCATCCTCTGTACTGCTGAGCTCTCCTGTGCCATGACCACCCTTGTCCTCCGCCTGACTAACGGATACCTGCCCTGCTCCTCTGTACTGCTGAGCCATCTCCTGTGCATGACCCCGGACCTCCTCCTGACTACACTACCTGCCTGCTCCTTGTACTGCTGAGCCTCTCCTGTGCTACTGACCCCCGGCCCTCCTGATACACTACCTGCCTGCTTCCCTGTACTCGCGAGCCTCTCTGTGCTAACGCACCCGGCTTCCTCCTGACTATGCTACCTGCTGCTCCTCTGTACTGCTGAGCCTCTCCTGTCTATGACCCCCGGCTCCTCCTGACATCTACTGCCGCTCCTCTGTACTCGAGCCTCTCCTGTGCTCGACCCCGGCTCCTCCTGACTATGCGATCCTGCCTGCTCCTCTGTACTGCTGACCTCTCCTGTGCTACGACCCCCGCCTCCTCCTGACTATCGTACCTGCCTGCTCCTCGTACTGCTGAGCCTCCCTGTGCTACGCCCCCGGCTCCTCCTACAGATACCTGCCTGCTCCTCTGTACTGCTGAGCCCTCCTGGCTAAGACCCACGGCCTCCTCCTGATACACTACCTGCCGCTCCTCTGTACTGACTGAGCCTCTCCTGTACTGACCCCCTGGCTCTTCCTGACTACTATACATGCCTGCTCCTCTGTACTGCTGCAGACCTCTCCTGCTGACGACCCCCGGCCTCCTCTGACTATCTACCTGCCTGTCCTCTGTACTGCTGAGCCTCTCCTGTGACGACCCCCGGCCTCCCCTGACTACGCTACCTGCCTGCTCCTCTGTACTGCTGGCCTCTCTGTCTACGACCCCCGGCCATCCTCCTGACTACGCTACCGCTGCTGCTCCTCTGTACTGCTGAGCCTCTCTGTGCTACGACCCACCTCCTCCTGACTATAGCTACCTCCTGCTCCTCGTCTGCTGAGCCTCTCCTGTTGACGACCCCCGTCTCCTCCTGACTATGCATACTGCGCTCTCTGTACTGCTGAGCCTCTCCTGTGCTATGACCTTCCTCCTGACTACGCTACCTGCCTGCTCCTCTGTACTGCTGAGCCTCTCCTGTGCTACGACCCCGGCTCCTCTCTGAAGCTACGAGACCTGCTGCTCCTCTGTACTGCTGAGCCTCTACCTGTGCTATGACCCCCGGCTTCCTCCTGACTCTTACCTGCCTGCTCCTCTGTACTGCTGAGCTCTCCTGGCATACCCCCGTGCTCCTCCTGACTACTCTACATTCCTGCTCGCTGTACTTCGACCTCTCCTGTGAGGCGACCCCCGGCCTCCTCCATGACTATCACTGCTGCTCCTCTGTACTGGCTGTCCTCTCCCGGCTTCCAGACCCCCGGCTCCTCCGACTACGACTACCATGCCTGCTCCTTACTGCTGAGCCTCGCCTCTGTCTAAGACCCCCGCTCCTCCTGACTTGATCCTGCCTGCTCCTCTGTACTGCTGAGCCTCTCCTGTGCTATGACCCCCGGCCTCCTCCTGACTACGCTACCTGCACTCCTCGTACTGCTGGCCTCTCTGTGCTGAAACCCCGGCTTCCTCATGGCTACGCTACCCTGCCTGCTCCTCTGTACTGCTGAGCCTCTCCTGTGCTATGACCCGCACGCCTCTCCTGACTACGATACCTGCCGCTCCTCTGTACTGCTGAGCCTCTCTGTGCTAGACCCCCGGCTTCCTCGCGACTACATACTGCCTGCTCCTCTGTACTGCTGAGCCTCTCCTGATGACTACGACCCCTCCGGCCTCCTCCGGACTACGCTACGTGCCCTCTCTGTACTGCTGACTCTCTGTGCTAAGACCCCGCCTCCTCCTGACTACGATACCTGCCTGCTCCGCTGACTGCGACCTCTCCTGTGCTACACCACCCCCGCTCCTCCTACTACTATGCATACTGACTGCTCCTCTGTACTGCTGAGCCTCTCCTGTGCTAACGACCCCCGTCTCCTCCTAGAATCGTACCTGCGGCTCCTCTGTACGGCTAGCCTCTCATGTGCTGACCCCCGGCCTCCTTCCTGAATACCTATCACTACCTGCCTGCTCTCTGTACTGCTGAGCCTCTCCTGTGGCTAGACCCCGGTCCCCTGACTACGATACCTGCCTGCTCCTCTGTATGCTGAGCCTCTCCTGTGCTACGACCCCCGGCTCCTCCTGCACTACGTACCTGCCTGGTCCTCTGTACTGCTGAGCCTCTCCTGTGCTAGACCCCGGTTCCTCTGACTATGCTACCTGCCTGCTCCTCTGTACTGCTAGCCTCTCTGTGCTATGACCCCCGGCCTCCTCCGACTACGCACCTGCCTGCTCCTCTGTACTGCTGAGCCTCTCTGTGCTATGACCCCCCTCCTCGCTGATCGCTACACCTCCTGCTCCTCTGTACTGCTGAGCCTCTCCTGTGCTACGACCCCCGGCCTCCTCCAGATTCACTACTCCTGCTCCTCCTGTACTGCTGAGCCTCTCCTGGCTATGACCCCCGGCTCCCTCCTCCTGAACTATGTACCTCCTGCTCCTCTGTACTGCTGAGCCTCTCCTGTGCTATGACCCCCGGCCTCCTCCGACTACGTACCAGTCGCCTGCTCCTCTGTACTGCTGAGCCTTCCTGTGCTAGACCCCCGGCTTCCTCCTGCTATATAGCTACCTGCCTGCCCTCTGTACTGCTGAGCCTCTTTCTGTGCGCTGACCCGGCCTCCTCCTGACACGCTACCTGCCTGCTCCACTGTATGCTGAGCCTCTCCGTGCTATGACCCCGGCACTCTGACTACGATACCTGCCGCTCCTCTTACTGCTGAGCCTCTCCTGTGCTACAACCCCGGCCCCTCCTCACTGACATGCACCTTGCCTGCTCTCTTACTGCTGAGCTCTCCTGTTCTATGACCCCCGGCCTCCTCCTGACTATGCTACCTGCCGGCTCTCTGTACTGCTGAGCCTTCGTGCTATGACCCAGCTCCTCCTCTGACTAGATACCTGCCCTGTCCTCTGTACTGCTGAGCCTTCCTCCTTGCTACGACCCCCGGCCTTCCTCCTGACTAGTTACCTGCCTGCTCCTCTGTACTGCTAGCCTACTCACTGTTCGCTGACCCCCGCCTCCTCCTAACTACTGCTACCTGCATGCGTCCTCTGTAACTGCTTAGCCTCTTCCGTGCTACGACCCCCGGTTACTCCGCACTGACAGTACCGCTGCTCCTCTGTACTGGCTGGCCTCTCCTGTGATCGCTGACCCCCGACTCCTCCTGACTACGCCTACTCGCCATGCTCTCTTAACTGCTGAGTTCCTCGTGCTAGACCACCTGGCCTCCCTCTGACTATGCTACCTGCCGCTCTCTGTACTGCTGAGCTTTATGTTCTAACTACCCCCGGCCTCCTCAAGTTACTATGCTACCTAAACGCTCCTACGTAACTGCGGAGCTCTCTTTTGTGCTACGACC